>JACXGK010014085.1:0-12039 GCA_016801125.1 Novumbra hubbsi
TTCCTCTTTCAAAGAACCGTTCTCTGCCACATTTCCAGGGGTTTTACTGTGCAGGGGTCATTTGCCGTGCAAGTGGGTTCTTTGTGCACTCCCAACTGGACATTGCATGGCAAAAGTGCACTTTATTTATCATGATCTAACCTGTCACCACACACGTAAATCAACTGACACCATATCCTTTAGTCATCCTTTCCTAGAAAAGTGGGTTGGAATTCTTGGTAAGAATGACTTTTTGCCACACGAACAACATCCAAAGAATCTGTTAGAACGTTGTTGACACACATAAATGATCCTATGAACAAAATACAGAGATTCTTTAAAACAAGTTTTGAATGTGAAACCCACTCTATAAGTATCCCCTGTAAATAAAATTGAAAACATAAGATAATCGGAGATGGACAATAACATTGTTGTCTGTGAGGATTGGTCTGTTGTTTTTGCGAGGGCCTTTAAAATGGGATTAATTACACATAGGAATTCTTGAAAAAGAAAATGTCATGTCACAAGTTTGCTTTGATGTGCTTGGATCACACAGTGAGGGTCTATAGGTGCTGCAAATAGAACGATTATTTTGTTATTTTCTCCAGTGGACTGAGGAGGAAGGTCAAGGCAGAACTAGGAAGGTGAGGTAATGTCTAGATCCATCTTGCCTCCATGCATCAAAAGACAGCTGGCCCAAACAAAGGACAGTAACAACAGTAACTTAATAAAATAAAGTTTCGCTATTTTAAAGAAAATAAAAGAATGATCAAAGGCGACAAACAGGGGTCTCCATATTAATGATGCGTAGAAACAATCTGAAATGTGTACTTAGGAATGGAATTAGGAATGTTCGTATGCATGGAATAACTGTGATTTAACCCAACAGTCCCATGACCGTTTAGTGCACGCCATCTGGAGATGATATATGACAAAAACCTCTTGTTCTCTAAGTGACCCCATTGATAATGTAACATTGTCTGAAGTCTTCATGCGTTGGAAACCAGGCCAGACATAGGTACTCTTTAAGCAAGAGAAGTTTAACCCCAAGTCCTCAAAGAATTAGAATTGGAAGATACGATACAGTTACCAGCTTCTGTTATCCCATAGAAAATGAGGATGATGTTTTCTAAAAGAAAGTCAGCATTTTACAGTTCAGACAAAATTATTTCTAGAAGAATATATTTTGTGAAAATATTATTCCACGATTACTGCAGATGTGCTATGGACATGTTCTGATAATACAGTGCAAAAATGCTATTCATTTTTTTCCAGTTAATAACATAGTACACATTTCTAATTACAGTTCTTTACTTTCTTTAGTACTATTCACACAGTATAACAAACAATCGATCATCAAAAAGTACCTTTAACTATCACTATGCTTGTTGTTCCTCATTGATCATCACTCAAACATTTGGCTAAGATACTGTTATCTTCTGTCCAAGATGACCTTCCATAGTTATTACATGTTCTGTTTTATATTATATACTGTCATTATTTGACATTGTTTTTGTGAATATACTGTATGTTTTTTACATTATTTTGGTGACTATGTACAGTGGGGCAAAAAAGTATTTAGTCAGCCACCAATTGTGCAAGTTCTCCCACTGAAAAAGATGAGAGAGGTCTGTAATTTTCATCACAGGTCCACTTCAACTATGACAGACAAAATGAGAAAAAGAAATCCAGAAAATCACATTGTAGGATTTCTAATGAATTTATTTGCAAATTATGGTGGAAAATAAGTATTTGGTCACCTACAAACAAGCTTTCTGGCTCTCACAGACCTGTAACTTCTCCTTTAAGAGGCTCCTCTGTCCTCCACTCGTTACCTGCATTAATGGCACCTGTTTGAACTTGTTATCAGTATAAAAGACACCTGTCCACAACCTCAAACAGTCACACTCCAAACTCCACTATGGCTAAGACCAAAGAGCTGTCAAAGGACACCAGAAACCAAATTGTAGACCTGCACCAGGCTGGGAAGACTGACTCTGCAATAGGTAAGCAGCTTGGTGTGAAGAAATCAACTGTGGGAGTAATTATTAGGAAATGGAAGACATACAAGACCACTGATTATCTCCCTCGATCTGGGGCTCCACGCAAGATCTCACCCCGTGGGGTCAAAATGATCACAAGAACGGTGAGCAAAAATCCCAGAACCACACGGGGGACCTAGTGAATGACCTGCAGAGAGCTGGGACCAAAGTAACAAAGCCTACCATCAGTAACACACTACGCCGCCAGGGACTCAAATCCTGCAGTGCCAGGCGTGTCCCCCAGACGTGTCCCCCCTCAACCCCATAGAAAATCTTTGGAGGGAGTTGAATGTACGTGTTGCCCAGCAACAGCCCCAAAACATTACTGCTCTAGAGGAGATCTGCATGGAGGAATGGGCCAAAATACCAGCAACAGTGTGTGACAACCTTGTGAAGACTTACAGAAAACGTTTGACCTCTGTCATTGCCAACAAAGGTTATACAACAAAGTATTGAGATAAACTTTTGTTATTGAACAAATACATATTGTCCACCATAATTTGCGATTTAATTCATTAAAAACCTACAATGTGATTTTCGGGATTTTCTTTTCTTATTTTGTCTGTCATAGTTGAAGTGTACATATGATGAAAATTACAAGCCTCTCATCTTTTTCAGTGGGAGAACTGGCACAGTTGGTGGCTGACTTTACTTTTTTGCCCCACTGTATTTTATATTGTTTACTATGTTCAGATTGAAAAGTACAGAATCACCACCATAAGGACAATAGAAATGTTTGACCTCCGTGGGATTCAAACCCACAACCTCGATATTGATAGTGTGAGCCGCAAAAGACCACTGCATTGCCTACGGACAATACAATACTGTCATAACCAGGACATGATTGTCATTCATAGTAACCACAAATGGGAACCATATGACCATCCAGAACATGTGAACTCTGGCAGTGTCTTCTAAAATGGAGCAGAATAGCCAGGCAGAAGAATCCACAACCCTGGACAGGGTCTAACCTACAAACTGAACTGCCGTGAACTATCCCCAGTAAATCTGTATGGATGAAGCAGGCTTTAACCGGGCCAAAACTTGATACAGTGTCAACGCATTGTCAGTGGCCAGTGAGCAACTGTCCATGTGTCTGAACAACGTAGGGTAAACATATCCTTGTATGCAAATGACATTTAGTGTGATAATTCAGGTTTCTGCTTTCAGAGGTGATTCTGAAATGGTTGAGGCCTGTCCCAGATTCCTGATCCTTATATTTAAAACTATAATCTCTTTTACATTAGGTAAGTGGAAGATCTAGGACCACCATTCCCATGAGTATTTCACTCTACTTCTGCCCATGACATGACATCACCGGTGACTGATATCAGGTTTGGACTCTGCGTGCTAGAAGTTTATTCCCACAGTGCATGAAAAATGGAAACAATCATTGTGACATGGAAATATCACAGCCAAATAGACAGAATTTACCTAAATTAGTGTAATGTGGGCTAAAAATTATAATTTCTTGTATTTATTTCTGAGGGTATTTGTTACAATTGATTAAACAAAAAAGCCCATGTTGCAATAAAAGTTGCATCAATGACTGTAAAAGATGACATGGTCACACTTGATTATGGGATAGAAATTATAGGATTATGGATTTGATGGGATTGGATTATGGACTTTTTGGACTTGGACTAACTGATTGCTACCCCAACTAAACTAAGAGGGTTGCACTATGTTATATTTTGAAGACTTAACCAATGCACTCATTATGCGTTGCTCCCAAAAAATTAAGTGAACACTTAAATCACGCATCGGGTCATGATGAATTAAATATATTTAAGATCCAAATCTGTACTGTATGTTGTGTAATTTGTTTATAACAAAATGCCGTAACAATGGTCAATGGAAACCAAAACCACTGATTGTGGGATGGATTCACACTCACAATGAAGAAAACTATTGAAATCACAGGCAGTTCTAACTTACATGAATTTCATCACAGCAACTCATAAGGACTCGGTAGTATGTATGGCCCCCACGTGCCTTTATGCACTCTCATAAAACAACTGGGAATCCTCCTGATGAGACGCCTGGGAGGACATCCCCCAGGATACCGAGATATTGATCTTTAATGTGTTTCTTTCATTGTGTGATTTAAGTGTTCCCTTTATTTCTTTGAGCCATGCAGTATAAAAATACATGTTTGCAAACAAATGACCACTCTACGATGCTCTTAAAGCGAAGTTGAAGTTGTCCAGTCCAAGCATTCATGAAGAAAAAGAACATAACTTACTACATAAGTTAACAGAAAAACCATGTAATAACGCATTATTGAATGCAGAGACTACATTAGTTGTAATTAGGAAAGTGCTTTATGAGCCACTACAGAAGAGTACAACGTTTGCCAAAGCAACAATGCTTTGTGGCATCATGTAGTTTTCCCATTCCAGTTTTCCAGAGAAAGATAGAGAGACACACACACAGTAATAAAAGTAACCAGTGGCCCAGGGCTGCATTCCCGCAGTCCGTCAAATCTGTAGCTTAACCCTGAGTTTCAGCATATGGGAATGGAATCTAAGCCTGCTTGTCTCCAATGCAACCCACTCCAGGCACACAACCGCATTTCTCGTGTGATAAGAAACACACTTCATACACAACTCATTCACTCATATCCATCAAAGGACCTTATCAGTGAAGTAAAAGATCAAGCACTTAGAGAATAATAATAATAATTTTAAAATACCCCAAAACAGGTTAGGGTTAGGGTTAGTTTCTTAGTGCCTAGTTTTAACGTGCTGAAAAAGTCTGTTACTAAAATCTCTGATGAAATCTGTGTGTGAATTAAGCCAACTGCAGTTTTTTCAACATTTTATGGAATGTTTTAAATAAAATATGATAAGATATTTTGTAACTCACTTTTTTGCCACCCAGTATATGATTAATCTGGCTATTAATATTTTCTTTAGAAGCAATCAAATTAACATTATTCTGATCCAGAGTCGACAATCAGGATCATACAGTGCAGACCAGACCAGTGCTTTGGATACTTCCATAATGTTATGGATGGGTTATATTACAACATTTTGGATAATAGGAAAGACACATTTTCAAATAACAAAAAGGACCAGGGAAATCCCGACTATGTTATCCTCTTTTTTATCTGTTATCCAAGATCAAATCAATCCAATAGTTTCTGTGATTCTTTTTCTGAAAATAATAGGATATCATTATTCTCATCAACAGTACAAAATATCAATTATTTTAGATTTTTTTCTTTGTCCATTAAATTAAGTTGAGGTGCCATGAAGGAGATGTGTGGTTCTGCATGAGGCAAATGGTGGTCACACTTTGTATTTTTATTTATACTGAGATATTATTGCTCCCAGTCATGTGAAATTCATTATGGCAGTATTTCTTTAAATTAAATAATCCAAACGATCTGATATCGTTAATATTTTCATTCACTGTGGGTCTCCATAGAACATTCTGAATGAAATAGTGTCACCTGGTGGTCAAACTTAAAAATAACTATTTCCAACAGAATTTAATATTACTGCTTTTATTTGCGAATTTACAGATCTGGTTCTGCATATGTATGTATATATAATTCAAGCCACTAGACATTCAGGAAGTGTGAATTTAATAACACCTAGCCCAGCCCAATATCTGTCTCCGTCCTTCACCTTCATGTGTCTCCCTCTCATTTACACTTTCAACAAAATTCTACTTTCTATAAAAAAATTAACATTCCAGGCAAATATTTTACTTAACACTAGCCCTGCTAATACATACTCTTATAGATACTTTGACTCAATAGTGCCCTGATCCTGACTTCAGGAGACGATCCTGGCGCTTGCTGGACATTTTTGGGCACCCTGAAGCCTTCTTTACAACAATTGAACCCCTCTCTTTGAAGTTTTTGATGATCCGATAAATGGTAGACTTAGGTACAATCTGACTAGCAGCAATATCCTTGCCTGTGAAGCCCTTTTTGTCCAAAGCAATTCTGACTTCACATGTTTCCTTGCAGGTAACCATGGTTAACAGAGGAAGAACAATGATTTCAAGCCCCTTCGTTCTTTTAAAGTTTCTAGTATGTTGTTCTAACTCAATCAGCTTGACAGAGTGATACAGCCTTGTCCACATCAACACTCTTACCTGTGGCAACGTGAGGGTCACTGACATGATGTTAGCTGGTCCTTTTGTGGCAGGGCTAAAATGCAGTGGAAATGTTTTTGGGGGATTAAGTTAATTTTCATGCAAAGAGAGACTTTCAAAGAGTGTCATTCTCAAATCTTTTGACCACAGCTGTATACCACTGATTTCAGCAAAATAACATTCAGGGCACAAACC
Source organism: Novumbra hubbsi (assembly GCA_016801125.1). Lineage (NCBI taxonomy): Eukaryota > Metazoa > Chordata > Actinopteri > Esociformes > Umbridae > Novumbra > Novumbra hubbsi. The sequence goes on from JACXGK010014085.1 coordinate 6,327, forward strand.
ATTCAGTTTGTGCCCTTAATGCTTGGGAAGTGCCAGGAAAAATCTCTTAGCCATGGTATTTTAGCCATATAACACAAACCCTCAAAATATGAAGAGCAAAAATATATTTATTGGTTATACTTTTACTTTGGTCTGATATAAGACTACCTTCAGCCATTTATAGTCCAGCATTCCAAAAATCTATTTGAATGTAAAGCATTTCACATAAAGTGAGATAATTTTCTATTTAAAGAATAATAAAATGTTTTATATTTCATAGCATGAAGTCACAACTTTACGCAGAACAAGATTACCACATTTAATCCTGCTGCTGCCAACAATGCCGGGGTGTTAACGTCAGCATTTAACCCTGTCTATATTGTTAACCTAGATAAAAAAAGGCCCTTTCACTATGTTTTATGAATCAAAGGATGTTTAATTGCATGACAAAGTTGTTTGCTGCCCATATGAGCCATGTTGAATATTGCATGTGTTAATTGCATGACAACGTTTTGGGAAAACTCACCGGTGGTGCAACGAGTGGGGAGAATTGACTGGATGAATGGGCAGCAGTCAAGGTAGATAAAAGTCTTCTTTAAGCTATAGTCCAAAATAGTGCTTCTGTGAAGATTATTCTGCGCATCTGGAAAGTATTCACAGTGCTTTACTTTTGTCACATTTTGTTATGTTACAGACGTATTCCAAAATGGATTCAATTAATTTTTTACCTCTAAATTCTACACACAATACCCCATAATGATGATTTAAAATGTTTTGCAAATCTATTATAAATAAAAAACAAAAAAATCACATGTACAGAACACAGGTATTCACAGTCTTTGCCATGACACTTAAAAATGATCTTAGGTGCATCCTGTTTCCACTGATCATCCTTAAGATGTTTGTACAACTTGATTGGAGTCCACCTGTGGTTCAGTTGATTGGACATGATTTGGAAAGGCACACACCAAATAGGGTCTATATAGGGTCCCACAGTGGACAGTGCATGTCAGAGCACAAACCAAGCCATGAATGCTCAATTGCTATCCTCAGCTTTGCATCATCAGGATGGGTGATCACTTATATCTCTTATGCCTGGAACAGGCCCTGGTGATCCAGGTGGTCAGCTCCATTACTACTTAATCCTATTTCTAATGCAGATTTGCTCTGAATAACTAATACGCTGGACAAAGCACTGTACCAAGCTCCTAGCTTTGCTTAGTCATTTCCATGACACATACAGAATACACACGCACAACACACACAATATTCCAATGTCAAAGCCAGGGCATTGAGTGGGAATGCTGCCTTGTGAACATTCCCGTCTTTTGGATGGGATGAAAAACATGGTTTCTGATTCTCTGTGGTCACCAAATGTCCTTACGGTACTTATTCTGTAAGCACGGTCGTTATCCCTTGTGAACCTGATATTCGTGCCATTCACGGTCACTGAAGGGCTTCTCTATTACCCTTGTTGCTGGAGTAAAGTAGGTGTTTACAGTCAACTTACATGGCCAGTTAAGGGTTAAATAAAAAAACGCACACACTTACACGCCACCTTGAAGGCCCACGGATAATCCTATAATGTGTGGCCTTTGAATGAGTGGGCAACAGTCTGTGTCTGTCCATCTGTGAGCCTTGTAGGCTGATTACCTCCTCTGCCTCCACAAACACACATGAACACACACACAAAATGCAATAACCACATTGTTTGGTGGCTCCCCTTTACCGTACTTTACTGTGTAATTCATTGTAAAAATACAGAGTATTAGACAGTGTAATGCTGTGTAAAAGCAGTCAGTGTAAACCAAAATCACCAACCGTTTGGTCTGGATTCAAACCCCAAAATCAAAGTAAACAACTGACTGGGCAAGATCCTGATGGGGACCTCCTCCCATACCTAGACCAGGGGTGCTACATGGGGGTGTCAGATGCACCAATACATAATGTTCCAGAGGTTCTAGAGGACTTTGGGCCCTCGTGTCACCATCATGGAGTCAGTTTCTGATCCTTTGGTCAGAAACATGCATACCAGTAGCCCGCTGGAGGTCATTTTGTAGAGCTCTGGCAGTGCTCCTCCCGTTTCTCCTTGCACAAAGAAGCAGATACTGTTCCTGCAGCTGGGTTGATGCCCTGTCCAACTACGGCCCTGTCCGCCTCCTGATCTCTCCTCCATGCTCTTGAGACTGTACAGGGAGACACAGCAAACCTTCTTGCAACGGCACGTATGGATGTGCCATCCGGGACGAGATGGACTACCAAACCTGAATTGGCTGCACGTATCGCCTCATGCTACCAGTAGTGACAAGGACACTAGCAAAACACAAAACTAAAGAAGAATCAGTCAGGAAGGATAAGGAGAGAGCAATTGTCTATGTCCACCACCTGCAAAACCATTCCCTTTTTGGGGGTTGTCTTGCTGTTGCCTGTCCATTGCACCTGTTGTAACATTCATTTGTAACAAAACAAGTGACACTGATTTCCAATTGCTTATGCTTCTCAACTGGACAGATTGATATCCCTGTAGTTTAATTGACTTTGTGTTATACTGTGTTGATTACTTGTTCGCTTAATGTTTTTGAGCAGTGCATATATCACTAGCATGGATGTCCAAACATTTGATCCTAATTTTGACAGCACTCTAGGTTATAGTATTACATTTTGTGGACTCTGATTACAGTACCAGTCAAAAGTGTTAACAAAATCCTAGTCCACAAAATCTAATTCCTTATTTGGTAGTATTATTGCCATGACAGCAGGTGATTTGACTACAATTATTAGACCTAATCTCTACTTTTTTAAGATAATTATGGAAGATGCCCCTTTACTGACAATCAATGAGGCAATGCAGATGTACTGGCAGCATATCCACGTATATTGTGTTCAAGAGTTTCATTGACTTGTTTACAGACAACATCCAACCCATTATCACCAGTAAAATGTCATCCTGTGACATTTTTCCAACCAAGACATTACTATTATCATTGCAGTCAATAAGAAATCCGTTACTCCCCCATCCTGGTTAAACTACACTTTCACACGAACAAAATGGGACGACGTGTATGAAATACAGTGAACAAAAAAGTATTTGTCAGACAAGAATTACTAAATCTGACAAAGCTACTCAAATGAGGATGTCCCTGTAGTTAATGGCACACAAGTTTGAGGGTCTAAGTAAGGATCAAACTGGAATGCAAACAGATGTGTTAGCTTGCTCTCTTTTAGTCCACATCCGTGTAGACTGCATTTCGGGAGAGCTGTCTTTGAACTAATGGCGTGCTGCCAAACGGCTCAAAACGTGACGGCTGACTGCAAGACCAAATCCAGCAAGCAACCAGTTTGTCACGTGACTGTACTCAACATGAGTGTATTTCCGCGTTCAGTCGGGACTGATTTAATAGAGAGAGAGGTACGTATTTGAAGCGTTGCTGTCCGCCAAATGTGCAACTGAGCCAAGGCAATATTCGGGGCGAAGGGACCCGCGCGTTACTATCGCTTGGAATCAAGCTGCGGCAAGAACATGCTGACGCGGATGAAATCAGCTGTGGCCAATTTCATGGGAGGCATGATGACTGGCAGTTCGAACGGTGACCATCTCGGTGGCTCCGATTTACCGCTGAAATACCCCTATACAAGACCGGAGTTTCTGGGACTGTCACCGGATGAAATCGAGTGCTCAGCAGATCACATCGCTCGGCCGATACTCATTCTGAAAGAGACGGAGAGGCTGCCATGGGCCACTGGTTATGCAGAGTAAGTATGCGTCCATCTTTAAGTCGTAGACTATAACATCAGCAGCATTTGGCAGTTCAGCAGGCTACCTGGCCAGATGGAGCGTATGCTACAAATTATTTTCACCTTTTTATTGTGCGGTTTATGTCCATGTGAATCGAGCTGGCAGTGCGGTCTCGCCAGTAGTTTCAAAGGTTGCCCCTTGATGTATCATGGGCAAAAAACGATCAAAACGTTGTATTTACTAAATGACACGTCGTACAACTGCAAGTTCTTTGACCTAGGCGCCACAGAATCAGCAAACCAACAACAACCGAAATGTGATTTATTGTAATGGCCTTTACAATAACATTGGCCATCTGGGTATCGGCAACACCCAAATGCCTATTATTATTATTACATGCATGCTTCTGTGCGTCATGACTTCAGAAGTGCTTCTTGCCTGTCAGGAGCCCTACATGGGATTTGAATGGTAAATGGACCTTTCCTTCAACTCTCCACAATATACCATAAACGACGTATAAGCCATGTAGACATGAGTGACACAACCAAATCGACAGAGCCCGTTGAGGTCAGTGCTCTTGGGCACATACCCTGGTCTTTCGTGGATTATAGCTTTAGAAACTGTAGTTGGTTCAACTATGGTAGCTAACATGGACTAATGGCGTGGCTTGCGGTGACCAACAACTGCTGATACAAATATTTAGAAAATCCACTGGCTTAGTCTATTTTCTTTTCATTGTTAAGGGTTGGTTGAGTTTTTCTGTGTACATTTTATTGGTGCAGTGGGGCTTGAAGCCATGTGCCCTTCATGCAAATGGTGTTCTGAATAAAAGGCACTTCGGTTTGCCTCAGATATCCTCCCGTTATTAGAGAGGTTTGTACAGTTTTACGGTCTTTCGTTTTGGCCTGCATGATACTTGTTTGTTGTGCTCTATGATATTTGCTTATTACATGTATACTTGGCCAAGTCTTGAGGCAACTTGAGTTAACCGTGAAGGGCTGGGACCTTACTGCTTTTATACATCTGATAGTTGCAGATTGCCTACTTCCCTTTACAGTTTCATTATTTACGGCTGTCTTACCATTTATTTCTGGTTTGCATGCAGGTTAGATTACTGAGTTGTGGATCTGGTGTTATGCATGCATAAGACCATCAATGCCGTGTGTCACTGAGGTCTCACCATAGTATACTGGTTGGGGCACTAATCTACATACTGGAAAAGCAGTGGTCATTTTGCAGCTTAACCCATGAGAAGCCAACTTGTTTACGTTGATTCAATGAAGGCAGCAGTTTGTGCCTATATTAAAGGAAAATATCAAATTGCAAAATTACTTTAGGATAATGCCAATCAACACATTATTTTGTGTTTATACAGATCAATTACATTTAACGTTTTAATTAATGAGCAGTTTATCCAGAGTGACTTACAGTTAGTTCATACAGTACATTTTCAGATTGCTGAAACAAACATGGGTGTAAGTACACCCTGATCAATGAATTAGTTATCAGTTATGCTCAGTGTGGGAAGGACAAGCATACAAATAATCTACATAGTGAGTGTGTAAAATGCATGCAGAATGAATGAACAACCACAAACTTGTTACACATCGTGTAACATATATAGATTGTGCCCGGATGGGAAGTGAAACATATTTTGTCAAGTATTTTCTGTTCCCTGTTTGCCACTAAATGCCATCATATCTTTTTTTAATTGTTTATCTTCCCATGGATACTCAGTCTGGGACCATAACTGCACAAAATGGATGCATGTTTCGTGTGCAATGTGGAAAGAGGACTATAGCTCTGCGCACATGCAGAAAGACTCCAGATCATGTCCAACATGATTCTGCCAGCTCCCTGTGGGTGTTGGGATGGTACTGCTGCACTGCCGTGGATTAGTCAACAGCTGGTTGACCGGCAGGCCGCCCTCTCCTCCTCTCCCAGCAGGCAGGCCTCCCCTCTCCTCCTCTCCCAGCAGGCAGGCCTCCCCTCTCCTCC
>JACXGK010014086.1:0-12122 GCA_016801125.1 Novumbra hubbsi
ACCCCAGGCAGTGCTCCAACAACCACCCATCCACCCCAGGCAGTGCTCAGCCAAACTGCGCCCCCCTGATGAAGGTCACCTGGGCGTTGACGCTATGCGGCAACCAGGATTTAAACACCTCGCCATGGTGACGCAGTACTGCAAGCCCATGACTTAGACCACAGGCCCACTTAGGGGTCTAAACAGGGTTCTAAAACATATAATGTTTGTTTTACGTTTAAATGGTTGATGTTGTTACTAAGACAGTTCCTGTAATCATTCTCCACTTACTTCTGTTGCCACAGAACCAAACAGATTGCATGACTTCGCTACTGCTAGGTAACAGCATTAAGTATTATTTACATACAGTGGGGAGAACAAATATTTGACATACTGCCGATTTTGCAAGATTTCCTACTTACAAAGCATGTAGAGGTCTGTCATTTTTATCATAGGTACATTTCAACTGTGAGAGACGGAATCTAAAACAGAAATCCAGAAAACCACATTGTATAATTTTTAAGTAATTAACTTGCATTTCATTGCATGACATAAGTATTTGATCACCAGAGAGCTGTGTAAGGACATCAGGGATAAAATTGTAGACCTGCACAAGGCTAGGATGGGCTACAGGACAATAGGCAAGCAGCTTGGTGAGAAGGCAACAACTGTTGGCGCAATTATTAGAAAATGGAAGAAGTTCAAGATGACGGTCAATCACCCTCGGTCTGGGGCTCCATGCAAGATCTCACCTCGTGGGGCATCAATGATCATGAGGAAGGTGAGGGATCAACCCAGAACTACACGGCAGGATGAGTCCGGACATGCGCTGGCTTGAGCAGGGGGACCTTGCGTGCGCTGCAGGATTTTAATCCATGACAGCGTAGTGTGGTACTAATGGTTTTCTTTGAGACTATGGTCCCAGCTCTCTTCAGGTCATTGACCATAGTCTTAAAGAAAACCATTAGTAACACACTACACCGTCATGGATTAAAATCCTGCAGCGGAACAAGGTCCCCCTGCTCAAGCCAGCGCATGTCCAGGCCCGTCTGAAGTTTGCCAATAACCATCTGGATGATCCAGAGGAGGAATGGGAGAAGGTCATGTGGTCTGATGAGCCAAAAATAGAGCTTTTTGGTCTGAACTCCACTCGCCATGTTTGAAGGAAGAAGAAGGATGAGGTCAACCCCAGGAACACCATCCCAACCGTGAAGCATGGAGGTGGAAACATCATTCTTTGGGGATGCTTTTCTGCAAAGGGGACAGGACAACTGCATCGCATTGAGGGGAGGATGGATGGGGCCATGTATCGCGAGATCTTCCCTCAGTAAGAGCATTGAAGATGGGTCGTGGCTGCATGACAACGACCCGAAACACACAGCCAGGGCAACTAAGGAGTGGCTCTGTAAGAAGCATCTCAAGGTCTTGGAGTGGCCTAGCCAGTCTCCAGCCCTGAATCCCATAGAAAATCTTTGGAGGCAGCTGAAAGTCGTATTGCCCAGCGACAGCCCCGAAACCTGAAAGATCTGGAGAAGGTTTGTATGGAGGAGTGGGCCAAAATCCCTGCTGCAGTGTGTGCAAACCTGGTCAAGAACTACTGGAAACGTATGATCTCTGTAATTGCAAACAAAGGTTTCTGTACCAAATATTAAGTTCTGCTTTTCTGATGACTCAAATACTTACGTCATGCAATGAAATGCTAATTAATTACTTAAAAATCATACAATGTGATTTTCTGGATTTTTGAATTTTTAGATTCCGTCTCTCACAGTTGAAGACCTCTACATGACCTCTACATGCTTTGTAAGTTGGAAAACCTGCAAAATCGGCAGTGTATCAAATACTTGTTCTCCCCACTGTATATGGATACCTCTACAGAGTTCATATTTTTTGTACTGCCTTGAAAAGAGAAATCAGCCCTGCATCTACTCGTTCCTTAATTGTTTTTTTATGTTGGATAAAGTACTTTAGATGTACCAAAGTTGGCGGCACTAGCCTGGGTAAGTATTTTGTGGAGGTAAGGTGAGGAATAATGTTTTTTTTATGCAGTCTGTTTGAGCTGCGAATAATTTCAGTATGCAACACACCTATTTCCTATTTTACCTATTGTTAAGTGAACAAGAACCGTTCTTGGGATAAATGACTACATGGCCAGTTCTGAAAATGTTAATGAAGACAACAACAAAAATACATGTCATGTCCTGGCTGGGGCCCCAAGCCTTCTCTATGCCTTGGGCTCAACCCCAGTCAGGACAGGACACTTAGAGAGGCCTCTGGCCTTCTCTATGCCGCTGTGGGCTCCCCAGTCAGAGCAGCTGTGTTCAGTTGCCTCTGATTGGGGAGCCTACTTAGGCTGAGTAAGCACCACACTAGGTGTGGTTTATTGTTTGTGTTTGTTGCAGCACAACGTTCACAGTTTGTCTTTTGTTTAATTCAATGCACAGTGGATACGCTACACGATCTTTGTAAATCGTTTGTATGTTTTGCTATATCATTTAGCACCTTTCATTTACGTTTACTGTTCGTGTTAGTTCGTCTTGTGTATTATTGGATTAAATCCACCTTTCCTTTAACAATGTCTGCATTTGGTTCCACTACACACTGCAACCGTGATAATACATTGAATGGCAGTATTGGTTTATATCTCCTCAATGTGTGAACCTTTTGGGGAAATGTTTTATTAACTACAGGCAGAACTAATTCATAGGAGTTTGTAACGTCCTAGTGTCTGCACTGAAACCCAACGCCCCTGCTCCCTTATTTGGAAAATGGATAACAATTTGTTGTTATTGCCCTCACCTGTGTTCCTCATGACTGGCCCAATTTCTCATACCTTGGTTTTGTTGTTTTTCTGCTTTTCTTAAAAGTCCTCCGTTAACCCTGTGTTCCTCATGACTGGCCACATTTTTCATATTTGTTTTGTTGTTTCTGTGCTTTTATTAAAAGTTCCCTTGTAAACCCTGTGCCTGAGACTATCATCAAACCTGCAGCGTTACAGAGTTAAATTAAGTGGAGAGGGAACAAATCTTTAGCGACACATTTGTTCTTGGCTGTAAGGTATGGTAGTGTGTAGGGTGTATCAGTGAAGTTATGTTTGTGTGTGGTTCTAGATCTGTGTGTGTGGTTCTAGATCTGGATGAGGGACACTGGTGGAGTTTCTCCTCAGGACGGAAAGTGTCTCAACATTTTAATGTCAGAGAAAGAAAAAAGGTTTCCTTCTCTTCAGTGACTCTCAGGAATGAGCTTCATATTGAAGGAAATCTTTAAAAGAGTAAACTACAGGTGCATCTAAAAAAAGTGGAACATTGTGGAAAAGTTCATTTTGTTCCGTAATTCAAATCAAAAGTGAAACCTTCATATATTCTAGATTCATTACACATAAGGTGAAATATTTCAAGCCTTTTTTGTTTCAATCTTGTTGATTGGATATAAAAAAACACCAGAAAACTGTAAAATACAGAATTGTCAACATGAGAAGAGATACCAGCATCTCTGTAAAGCTTGTCAGCAATTGTAAGCTTGGAATGCTATCAAGTCTCCTGCTAGATGTCTGCATTGACTCTGCACTTGACAAAACACAGTGGACCCACACCAGCAGAAATGACACCCCAAATCATCAGAAACTTCACACTGGACTTCAAGCTTGAATTCTGTGCCTCTCCACTCTTCCTCCACACTCTGGGACCTTAATTTCCAAATGAAATGCAAAATTAACTTTCATCTGAAGAAAGGACTTTGGACCACTGAGCAACGGTCCAGTTCTTTTTCTCCTTCACTGAGGTAATGGGCTTCTGACGTTGTCTCTGGATCAGGAGTGGCTTTACACTAGGACTGTATGTGTAATGAATCTTGAATATATGAAGGTGTCACCTTTTATTTCAATTACAGAAAAAAACATTTTCACAATATAAAAATGTTTAGGTGCACCTGTATATGGCAATGAAATGTGTTTCACTTCATATTTCAAACTAGAAATGCTTCTATGGCATCTGTTGGTCCGTAAGCCTGTGCCTCCGCTACACATGTTCAGGGCAGAGCCTGTGCCTCCGCTACACATGTTCAGGGCAGAGCCTGTGCCTCCGCTACACATGTTCAGGGCAGAGCCTGTGCCTCCGCTACACATGTTCAGGGCAGAGCCTGTGCCTTTGGTACACATGTTCAGGGCAGAGCCTGTGCCTTTGGTACACATGTTCAAGGCAGAGCCTGTGCCTCTGGTACACATGTTCAGGGCAGAGCCTGTGCCTCCGCTACACATGTTCAGGGCAGAGCCTGTGCCTCCGCTACACATGTTCAGGGCAGAGCCTGTGCCTTTGGTACACATGTTCAGGGCAGAGCCTGTGCCTCCGCTACACATGTTCAGGGCAGAGCCTGTGCCTTTGGTACACATGTTCAGGGCAGAGCCTGTGCCTTTGGTACACATGTTCAGGGCAGAGCCTGTGCCTCCGCTACACATGTTCAGGGCAGAGCCTGTGCCTTTGGTACACATGTTCAGGGCAGAGCCTGTGCCTTTGGTACACATGTTCAAGGCAGAGCCTGTGCCTCTGGTAAACATGTTCAGGGCAGAGCCTGTGCCTCCGCTACACATGTTCAGGGCAGAGCCTGTGCCAGCGTTCGACCTACTGCTACTTCCACAAAAACTCCACACATTCCTTTCAAACAGAACACAAAAATGTAGGACAAAAAAAGAAATATTATAAAAGCCCCAAAGCATTTGTCAATACTTTCTCAATAGAGAAACATGTGATTCCGCCTTCTAAGGATTAGAAAAAGGTCTATACAAGCTTTGATGGGGATTACTGTAAATAGCAACTTCCTTGGAATTATTTTCACAGCAATACATTTTTATGCCTCCACTGAGAACTAGAATATTAACTACAATATAACATGCCAAACGGTGAATGACCTGAGTAGAAACAATATTGTGCAAAACTTGTGTGGATTCAATTTTAACAGGGGACCAGTGCCTAAAAAGTATTAAGTAAGTCTGGTGACATACAGCCAAAAACAAGAACAGCCTGTGAAGCTACTGCGAAAACGTTCACCACCTGTTCTCCTTTTGGAACACAGATATCTGAGCTAAATTCCAACCACATGCATGGATAAAGGCAATGCCATTTAACAACTTATAAACAACAAACATTGTCTGCGATTAAACACGAATTGCAATTTTGTCAAGATACAGGATAAGGATTAGAAAATCTGTAACGTATAGGGTAGCACGGTGCCAGCAGGTGGTGGTATTTTGGGGAGTACTTTTATTTTGAAGCTTACCTGTTAGCACTTGGTAATTTTGTGTGTGTGTTTATGTCCTTGGTTTCGGTCCCCGGGTGTGGCTCATTGTGGATACGCTACATGTTGTAAAAGTAAGTTCCGTCATAAGGTCGTTTCTCGCTGCCGGTTCAGCACCTTTTATTTATACCATATCAGTTTGTGTTCTTTTGTTTGTTTTGTCAATAAATTCACTATTCACTTTGTAAAAATTTCTGCATTTGGTTCCTGCATTCCCCATGTCGTGGCAAAGTCATCAGAAAGTAAGTTAGGATTGTCCAGCGTTCCATAAAGATTAGAAACGTGTTCTGATTTGGTCTCAACCACTTGGGTGTGCTAACAGATCACACCAAGACCTATCAGTGGACCTATCAAAGGACCTATCAGAGGACCTATCAGAGGCCCCCAATTCCAATTTATATGAATAATTGAAATATTAATGTTATCTACAAATGGAGAAATGTTCAGACCACTGGTATTCCACATAGGACAGATCATCCCACCAAGTTATACCACCAAGTTCATCAGATGAAATGATGCTCATAGATGTCGCTAAGAACATCAGGGTGACATCAAAAGATCTACAGGCTTTTCTTCCCAACATCAATGTTGAAGTGCCTGAGTCAACTGTCATAAAGAGACTGCACAGATTTGGCCTATATGGGAGGTCCGAAAGGAAAACGGTTCTGCTCTCAAAACAGAATACAAAACAGAATACCCAGTTAACTAGTGATTAAAGACTATTGGAACAATGTGCTATAGACAGACGAGTCAAACGTGGAGTTATTTAGCTGCAATGTCATGCCATGTTTGTCAAAAAGAAGAAACTCATACTAACTGTAAAGCAACAGGACAATGATCTAAAATATGCAGATGAAGCAGTTACAATAGAGTAGCTGAGGTGTTAGGCAATGTTGAATTCGCAATTGATTGTACTTCCTAATCTCACGCATTGCCTTGAATATGTGACAGCAGAAGAGGGGTTTTGCCTTTGTTCTTGAATGTAGCTTTTCTGTTCTGATTGTTGTCAACTCTTTGTTGTTAGCCCTCATTAGTTCCCTATTCAGTCTGGCCAGTTCTGTCAGCCCTTTGTTGAGCCATTGTGTGCTTGTTGCCTGTCTAAATGGTTTTATTAAATCCTTTAATCTCGTTTAATAGCTCTGTGCCTGGGTTTGTCCCTTTCCCAAATCATCACAGTCAGTGGCTGTCGTTGGCTATGGTCCATTTCTCACCTAGAAATGAATTATTAAAATATATATGTATATAGAATAATTTATCACTTAGAGTGACAAAAAAATATTCAGTTACTAATGGTTAATAGCCACCATAATTCATCACTTTATTTTAGGGGACACAAAATAAACTTATAGTGAGGTAGGATGTTTGCAATGATCAATCATTTCGTAAAGCTATCAAGTGAACGATCTCCTTCAAACCTCGGAAATCACTGTTGCAAACTGTTGTTGTTGAAAAAGGTAAAGGGTACAAGACTGTGGGTGCTGACAGTATCCAGTAGTACCCAGGGAACCTTAACTACTGGGTGGAAAAATCAACTACTTATCCCGAACACAAATAGCATTCTGTAGTGTCCAATCACCTTACTAAATACAAGTCACCTGGCATCTCCTCACAGACCGTGCACAAACCTTGAAGTCAGGGACCTACTAGCTAGCATATCTTTGTTTGGTACCTCGCAGTGGTTCATTTGAGCACCTCTCAGATTTCCAGCCACCTACAGATCTAGTCTGCTGAGACATGTCTTTTTCGATCACTGTGTTTGCTTTGCACTGTAAACATTCTTACAGAACCAATCAAAGTTCATGAAGTTGCATTAGCCTTAGCACTGAGTAGCAAGACTGTGGAAGTGTTGGCTTGTTGTTGTCTGCTATTTGCGCTACCAATGTGCTTTACTCACGTCTATTTGACAACCGGATCTATGTCTCTCCTGCACCCCAATGAGATCCAGAACCTCCTGATTTACAAATTAAGCACTGATAACTACCTATATACACGTAATCATCACTGTATAAAACTATGTCAATTACCCTTCAGTGACATCAATCCATTTAAGAAGCATAAGCGACTGTTAATCAATGTAACCTGTTTTGGGGCAAAAACAAGTGAGAACAGGTGCACTGGAGAGGCACCAGAATGACAAACCCCAAAAAGGAAAAGGTTTTGCAGGAGGTGGCCACAGACAATTGCTCTCTCCTTTTCCTTTCCGACTGATTCTTCTCTAGTTTTACATGTTATCACTACTGGTACCTGCAGCCCATTCAGGTTACACAGGTGTCCAGTTCCTCCAGGAAGTCACATCCATACATGCTGTCACCAGATTGGTTGTGTCTCCCAGTACAGTCTCAGGATAATGGAGGAGATACCAGGGACGGGTGATTACACCAGGAGAGCTGGACAGTGTTGTAGATGGGCCTTAACCCAGCAGCAGGATTGGTATCTGCTCCTTTGTGTGAGGAGAAACAGGAGGAGCACTGCCAGAGCCTTACAAAATGACTTCTAGCGACCTACTGGTGTACATGTTTCTGACCAAACTGTCAGGAACAGACTTCACGAGGGTGGCATGAGGGTGGCATGAGGGCTTGGCATCCTCTTGTGGGACCGGTGCTCACAGTCCAGCCCCGTGCAGCTGGATTGGCATTCGCCAGAGAACACCAGAGTTGGCAGGTCCACCATTGGCACCCCGTTCTCTTTAACGATGAGAGCAGGTTCACACTGAGCACATGTGACAGATGTAAAAGAGTCTGTCACCTGCTGGTGTCCAGGGGGAGACCATCCGCCGTCTTGTAAGGAGCATGCCCAGACATTGTCGGGGGTGCAAAAGGGCACTTGGGGGCCATACAAAAAGTATATTCCCAACATAAGTTAATGTAAATGAATGATGTTAAACTGTCATTATAACTGTCACTGTCACAGTAAACCAACTGTAATCATATTTACAATTTTGATTATTTTATGAATAGTTCATACTTACTTTACTTCCAATTGTTTATGCAAGCAACTACCTACATGAATTAATGTCTTGCATCAACATTAACAAATGACAGTACCAACTGAATTAGTTAATGCATTTGTAAATCGATCAAGTAAATAATACCAATATTAACCGACTGTTTTGGCATTTGTTCATCTTTCGTTCATCGTGTTAACTAAAGTATTCGTTCATGCTTGTTCATGAACTCTTACGGGAACGTGTTACCGCAAGTAAGATACCACTGTAAAGACTTCACAAGATAACACTTCGAAGTGGTTTCAAATCGTCGAACGGCTGACAGCTTCCGCAACCCTAGCAGAGTTTAGTGTTGTCCAATGCTACATAATTGTGCCATCTGGTGGCCAAACGTATCCAATGAGAACGTTTATCTTCAAGCTAAAACATGTATATTTCTATACGGAGTTTGCATTATTTTTAGATTAACCACGGTGTAAAATGTCTAGACTGAATAAACCGTGAGCTAACCTTCTAAATGGGTGCTGGATAGCCGGCGTGATACCCGGAAAAAGAGCCGCTTTATTCTGTAACACAGAACTACTTTACCCGTGATGCAGTTCACTTTCCAGTGACATCCATGCTGCGGTTGTTTTTATCTTGTTGTTGGTGACTAGCTAACTCCTGTCAGTACCGGACAAATAAAGCGCTACTGAAGAAAGCGTGGCTGTAAAATTTATTGAAATATTTTATAGTTTCTTTTGAGGACTATTATCGGAACGTTTTAAGGTCCGCGTGTTTTCGGATAGATTTTAGCCATGTTGTCCTCGGTTCCCCCGCGGATCTTCATGCGAAGGTCGCGTAGCCTTTCCCCGTGCCGTGTGTTCCAGACTACCACAAAGGACGCTGCCAGGAACCACGGCATCCGCGAGAATGCCGAGGCCAACCGTAACCCCATCGTTTCCACCTCCAGAGTCTCCCATCGGGGTATTCTGAGCGAGGATGCAAAAGCTTTGAATGTGAACTCGGCAGTGCAGTACCACCATTTGGCCCCCAAGTGGCTGTCTAGCCTCCAGGGTCGCAGGAGCTCCTGGGCTTCTCTGGCTTCCAAGGGGTGCCACAACAACCAGTACTGGGAGCAAAGCGGGGAAAGGACCGGGGGAGAGAGCGCGAACAAGCGCCCGTACGGACTGGCTTGTGCAGGGGTACTGTCCGCTGCAGCCGTTGCCTTCTGTCTCAAGAAAGACTCTGATACTAAAGGTGTGTGCGTATATTATATATATATATGTATATGTGTGTGTATGTATGTATAGGTGTGTGTGTGAATTCTGCCTGTTATAATGGTGTGCATTTTCTCTACAGGTGATGCACTTCTGGAGGCAGCAAGGACGAACAACTCTCAAGATGTAACAAGGTATATCATTACAAAACACAAAGAAAGTTTCACACCCACAGACTGGCGGTACTCTGGTTTATATAGGCAAAAGCAGAGAGATCTAGAGCCATTATCTTTCTGATCTATTCTTTTAGTTACTCACTTTAAAACATTTCTCCAGATAGAGGTTATTTGGCGTGTTACCATGGCCAGACCCTTTGGCTTTTCACAACCCAATCGTTTTCAGCCCTTTTATACTTTATTAGACAGCAAAGTGTTGATAGATTGAGGATAACATTTTTGATGAAAGATTGGTAAGTCAAGTTTTGTACCCTCAGTTCTGTAAATATTCCCTGGAGCGGGTAAGGCTGATGGACCCGCCTAGGCCAAACAACCATATTTTTAAAAGAACCGTGGTCTAATGTACCATGTGGTACAGAACCTATTCCCAAGGGTCTATGAAGAACTGTTGAATACTTTAATATCCTGGTATTTCTAGACCTAAACGTATAGCTGTATACACAGAGCCCATTCATAAAGACCTCTATTTCCCTGGGGACTACTGGGTACTGACAGCAGACGAGCTATGACCGATTGTTAGGTCCAGATATACAGAGTTGACATCATGCTGTTTTGTTGGTACATTGTGATAATAAATAGTACAAAGGAAATACAAATAGTTAGTTATGTGCAGTGCCAGTCAAAAGTAAAAAAAAGAAATTAAATGAAAGTCATCTAAACTATGAACTTCATGAATCATGTAGTAACCCACCAATGAATCAACAAATGCAGATACATAACATTTTTGGTTAATCAAAGTAGCCAAACCTTTTTGGGGACAGCTTAGCACACTCTTGGCATTCACTCAACCAGTACTTTTCCATCATGCTCGAAGGAGTTCCCAAATATGATGGACTCCTGCTGCTGTTCCTTCACTCTGCGGTCCAACTCCTCCCAATGAACCTCAATTGGCTTGAGGTGGGGCGACGGTGGAGGCCAGGTTATCTGATGCAGCTCCATCACTCTCCTTCTTGGTCAAATAGCCCTTTTGGTGGAGGTGTCTTTGTGTCCCGTTACACAAATACAAATGTTAGTCCCACAAACATGATGGGATGGTGTATCGCTGCAAAATGCTCTGGTAGCCTTGCTGGTTGAGTGTGCTTTAAATCCTAAATAAATCACAGACTGTGTCACCTGCAAAGCACCATCACACCTATTTGTGTAGGTATTGGTTTCACAACTGGAAATGACAAGAGTTTTTATACATAGTCCCCCTACAAAAGGTGTTATAACATGTAGCGGCCCAGCTCAATCAAAGTGCATCCAGTGTTGTACCTCTAGGTGTTTCCAGCAGGGGGAGATAGAGGCCCATGGCGGTCCATTGTGGCAGGCTGTAGAGACACAGACACAAACCTGCTCTCTTGCAAACACTTTCCATTTCCGTCTCTTTGGCTCTCTGGTCCTTCCTCTCTATTCCTGCTCCACATTCACACTGGCCCTTTGGTGTCATAGTACCCCCACCCAGTCACCCTGAACCGGGGCCGCAGCGCCCAGCGGGGAGGGGGGTCCCCTCCATCTGTCCTAGCGGTAAGACGTGTAAACCCAAGGTTCTCATATTTTGGGGAGAAGCGTAGACCAGGTACCTGTCCCGCCAGCAGACGCCCCCGGTCTCCCGTTACAGCCGGGCGGAGCCACTTCCCCCCGTTGATGTGTGGCAGATGGCGTTGGATGAAGGTGGGGTAGCACAGATGTGTTAAGTGCTTTAGTTTGAGAGCAGGGGTTTATGTCCTAGCGTGGGGGGGCTTGGTGTGTTTACAGTCAACACAGACGACTCGGTAAACCCCACCCCCCCTCCCTCTCAGGTAACACCACCTGATGTCGTCCCCCCCGGGCGGAGAGATGGCCCTGCTCGCTCACACACACACACATTAACACACACTCATTAACACACACTCATTAACACACACTCGAAGCGGATGCGTCCGTGTCTGTCAGTCGCTGTCTGTGTGAGGGCTGAGGTCTTGAGGGTGGTGACCGTGGCAACAGGACAGCTGTCTTAACCACTCCTCGTTTCTGTCTCCTGACAGGTTGCTGGCCGAAGGGGTGGAGCCTAACCACCGGCACCGTCTGGGCTGGACCGCGCTGATGGTGGCGGTTATGAACCGCCAACACAGGTCAGAGAGGCGGTGGTGTGTGTGTGTGTGTGTCCCATACAGCCAGATCGTCTCAGTAAAAGTGCAGACTGCTCCTTTCATGCCAGACGGCCCCAAACGTCCCCTTAACCCCCCCCTACCCTTTCCAATGCCCCCTAAATTAAATTAGCCCCTCCCCCTTACACACAGCGAGTACCAGCCGCTCAGGGGTGGGAGGGTTAATGCGGGGGGAATCCTATTGGGGGACAGTAGGCCAATGGGCCGTGTCTCTGCGTGGGACCTGGGGGGCTCTTGTTCACCTTGCCGTTACCAAACACACACAATTGAAGCGCGGGTGAACGCTATGCAAAGCATGGGTCAACGCTATGCGAAGCACGGGTCAACACTATACGAAGCACGGGTC
>JACXGK010014087.1:0-12159 GCA_016801125.1 Novumbra hubbsi
CCCCCGCCCCCCCCCCCCCCACCCTCTCAGCTGTGACACATCATGCAGTTACAGTGTGGGAATCTGGCGGGGTCTGTTGTTGGTGACTTTCAGTAAGTAGTTTAAACAAAGATACCTTAGACATTTCTTTACTTCTACCACTCAATACAATAAGACACGTTTACAACCGCCACTAGTCTTCATTTTCGCTGCTTTGAATTACAGGTCACACTTAGCTAGTGGTTAGCTGACGTTTGCTAGCAACCTACAGTAACGTTTGAATTCGAGTCAATGAGAGAAGCTTGCAATGTATGTGGCGTTCCTCATCTTAAAAGTTGAAAACCGTGTTTAATGTATACCGTCTGAAAGTCACTTAACACACGTAGCTAACGTGAGGTTAATCCGTACAGTTTGTTTTAATGTTGGTAGGTTTCATACACACAATAGCTAAATTTGCAGAGCTACAGTAGCGCGCAAACTAAATCAGCTATCCTCAGAGGAGAGGAGAGTAAATAACACCTCTCTCTGTGGACCGTGTCACACGGGGAAGCAACATCTAGAAGTACAAAGCCTCCAGCAGCACAGCCCCAAATCCCCTGTGCCTCCACACAAGTAAATATTATCCTGGTCCCTGTGACTGTTCATGGGGACTTAGCACTAAACACAGAGGATAAACACACTGTTTTATTCATTAAAACACCAAACAGAGACGGCTTTCTCTGAGGAAGTGTCTCTGATGGGATGGATAGATATCCGAGAGGAGAGATGTCCCTTCTGATGCCAATGTGCTTGTGCTCTGTAAACACAGTAATTTCTCTGAAAGTTTCATTATGGTAAATCTCTGTAAATTAAGTGAGTCTTATGAAACGAACACATTTGTAAACATATGTCATTTAACTGATCAAAATGATGTTTCTTTATCCAATTAGTTTTGTGCTAATAGATACATTATTGATTTTGATTTTAGTCATAATTTTTCATAGTAGGTAGATATATATATATATATATATATAACACACACACTGTACATAATGTGTCTAATAATACAAAAAATATACAAAGTGGGAATATAAAATAAAATTTTCGTTGTAGTTGTTTTCTTGAAACCGTAGTTCATTTGACAGACCTGCTCAAGAACTTTGAGAAGTGAAAAGCCTATCTAAACAGAAAATCTCTTCTCCAGCAGACAGAGGTCAGTGAGTGTCAGAATTTCTCAACGGTAAATGTAAAGGCTACACGTTACCACCTGAGGCTAATTTGATCAAATATACGTTTTGTAATAATTTATTATTCAAGCATTCATGAACCTGTAGAAACCATTTCCTACACCATTCTATCCCCACCACCAGTCTGTATCATTGACACCACGCAGGATAGGGATAAGCACTGATACTACTTGTCACAAATCTGACTATGCCATCAACAGTCAAATAGTAAGGGGTGAAAACCAGTCCTCTCCGTCTGTCCCTGAGCAAGCAAGTTAACCTATACTGGTCCCAGGTCGTTGCTGTAAATACAATCGGTCCTTAGCCAACTTACCTGGTATAATGAAGGTGAACATGTTTCATAACAGTGTAGGAGTTATCTGTGTATGACTATGCTTTGTGTTTCAGTTTTTAACACTTTGGTGGGCCTTCCATTGTTACGGACCTGTGGAACACAATAAGTATTAGTTGGTTACTTCCAAGTTTACTTTCATTCTCTTCCTCTTCACTTATATTTCCTTTGTGTTTCTCATTACTAGACAAAGTTATTCAAGCATTTTTTGTAAGATTTGACAAATGACCGATACAGTGTTATAAATGTCTTGTCACCAGAGTCTTAGTGTCAATGGATCATGAGGTAATATTATTTTGGCTTTCAAGTGAAGGGAATAATAAGGCATGTGCATTGTTTCTTTCCACATTACTGCATTATATCAATAGGTCTATGCATTTTATACAGAATTGTTTCATTTTCCAAACAAAACAGATCAGAACAGAACAAAATGAACATCTTCACACACCTACATTAATTTCCAAAAGATCTGTTCTCATCACATCAACTCTCAATAATATGATATGTACAGGCTCCCCAGGAGCTCTCAGATCAGAATAATTATTAATTTAACAACTGAAGAGATCTACTAGTGACTATGTCATGAAATAACCAGGAAGTTAACACTTGGCAGTCTTTTATTTTATTAGGAAAACCAGACTACCCAAAATAAATATACGGTATGATTTGTAACCTTTTGCTATATTTCTAGATGAATGTAAACATTGTAAGTTATGTGGAAAATAACTTACATTTTGAGATAGCAATCGAAAAACACGTTTAATACATTTGATGTATTTTTGTCTGTGTATCGCAGGATCAAAGCAAAGGACTTTTTATTTATTAGACCGCAGGTGCACAGAACGCGGTAAACAACCGCAAACCTGCTTCATATATAGTTAATAAAACGTGGCTACTGGCCAGTAACATGAGGCAAACGAACCATAACGCACAAAGAGTGGGGAGGTTGAGGAACCCTTCTGCACACGTTGAGGATCTGGTGTTGGGGATAACGACCAGCCTGTCCAGGGTGCGTTCGGGTAACAAGGTAACGTAAAGAACGTGGAAGGGGAACAGCGACAGCTAGAAGGCCGCTGACGTTGAACGCCGGGGACTACCAGGGCCAGGAGAGGGCATGTCTACTGAGGGGGATGTGACCATTGCTTCACTAAACATACAACGTTGTGTCTATTTAGACATCATATTAACACATATACTAATGGCATGGAAAGTACTTCACAATATAAAATAATGCTAGCAGCCAATTAGTAAGGATAACAAAGCGGTCTCTATCTGTGTTTTGTTTAAATGTGTTTGAAAATAATTATGAATTGACTATGTTTTTGAACGCTGTATATGGGAATTAGCTATGTATTCAACACTGTACAACACTGGATTAACAGTATATTTGATACTATATATGTGGATTAACTGTATTGAAATCTATTTGTAAATGAAAATGAAATGTATTTAATGCTATATATGTGGATTTAATATATGTATTTAAGACAATTTATGGATAAACTCTGCATTTAATTCTATATGTATGTGCATGACCTCCCAGTCTCCCTCCTAATGGGGAAGGACCAGAATGTTGCTGTTCCAATTGGCCTCTTCTGATCTCAGACTCATTTAATTAGGATTGAAAAGAATTAAGTATTTTTCTGGGTTTTTAACTAAGTGTTGTATCGCCTGTAATGGAATGAGAGAGCTCAGATGAGCTATTACAAGCTATTCAGTGTTTTATGAAGGGAATAAAAGAATGCTCTTTCTCTCCTCTCTCTGATCTCCTTCTAATGCTTCTACATCATCTGTCCCTAATGCACTCTAATTCATCCTTCATTCATTTGTCAGACCTCTGCTTCCTTTTTCTCATTCAGTTCATCTGCTCTGAAAGGTTTTACTGTCTGTGCTAGACACGTTTATTTACACTCGTCTATATGAACCATCACATATTCTACCCCAAGTGTATTGAGAAACAAATACCTTGATTAACAATGTGTAATTCAGCCCTGTCACTTACACTAAATTACAGAAATGTTACACACAGACACACTCAAACGTACACATGCATGCACACACAAACAAACCATCCTACCTGACGGATCCAAGATAACAAAAAAGGTTTGGTAAATTATGAACAAAGGTTGCAACATCGCCACTTCTAACCAAACCAACTGAATTATCAAGTATTTCCAACCAAACCAACTGATACATCCAATACTTCTATCCAAACAAACTGAAATATCACCACTTCTTGCCAAACTAACTGAAACATCGTAATTTCTAACCAAACCAACTGAAAAATCAGAATTCCTAACCAAACCAACTGAAACATAACCATTTCTTACTATATCAACTGAAAAATCAACACTTTAAACTAACCCAACTGAAAAATTACAGCTTCTAAATAAACCAACTGAAACGTCACTGCTTCTAACCAAACCAATTGAATCATCAAATACTTCTAACCATATCAACTGAAACATCATCATTTATCACCAGAACTTGTTGTTATTTTACTCAAAGGATATTGTTGCCAATTATTGTGTACATTCAAGGCATATCGTTTTCCAACAGGAAATTCAACACACACACACAACAGCCACACACAGACACGCCCAGCTGTGAAACCGGGGCCCTGAGCTCATCCTTACTCATTAGACACATACTGCTACATCATTAGGCTCATTAGTGAGCCATACTGTCCGCTAACACAGTGCGCCAGCCCTTGTGTGTGTGTGCATGTGACCCTATGTAGAGAAGTGCAGGTAGTTGTTAACACTCCATCTGAAAGGTAATGCCAGCGTTTCCTCTATGTCTGCTCTATTTCTAGGCCAGTGGCGTAGCTCATGTTGGTGTTGTTAATGTGCATGATTATGAAGTGGGTGACATCAGAGCGGTGGCCTTTCCTCTGCTGTGATTCATGATGCATGACCTGGGAGCTGCTGCTTGCGTGGCTGGTCGAGTGTGTGTCCTCTGTGTGCATTAATGCTGTTATTTATGTGTGTAGTATGCTGAAGGAGATTATTTATGTGCCGGTGTACTTATAGAGCTGCTCATTAGTCAGAGTCCCTTTCCTCCGCCATCGCAGAGGAGCCTGGCCTGCACTCTGAATGCACAGATCCCCCAGCCTCTCTCTCCGTTCCTACCACTGTTCGCCACAGAAGCACTGCCGGAATGAGCTGTTGTGAGGCGGTGGAGAGCCGTCAAGTGCTACGCTGTCTATTGTACGTTGTCTTTGTGTCGCCTCACACCAGCAGCCGCGTAAAAGGACCACATATGTATACAGGCTGAGCTTCCGCAACGCCAGCCACACTCCGCTGCACTAAGACGGAGATGCGAGGAGGGCCTCGCCTGGCAGAGTAATGGGACTACAAATACCCGCACACAAAGTTTGATTAAAGCACTGTTGCTGATGAATGGTAATATTAATTCCTCTCCATTCTGATAATTCCCTCATCAGTTGTTCCTCGGTGAGCGTCATCCTCCCGGAACTCTGTGAATGGAGGTGTGTGCGTGAGGGAGCATAGACACTAAAGTCAGATCCCTCTGTTTCACTCTCCACTCTGTCACAGGGAGGTATAGACAATACAAGTCACAGGAGGCCTGGTCACACACACATCAGTCAATAGGCACCAGTGTCGCTCAATAGCAGATATGAGGATTTCTTATTAAAAATATCAGATAGTTGAAATGTACAGAACAGGACAATGCAGGCTGTAAGTAATTGAGATGAAATGTGTTTTTGTGTGTGGGTTTGTTTGTGTGTGTGTGTGTGTGTGAGGGCACACATGCCTGGAATATTCTTTCGCATTAAACAAGGATGTTTGGAAGAGAGGAGGTGGTTCAGTCTGTTCCACTGGACATGGAAAGTAGTGAAAGCTGAATAATGTACACACTGAATGTAACTGAATGGACATTTCATTATGAGAACAATGTAGAAATTAGATTGTTGTTGGAAAAGGCCATTTTCAGGGAGACAGATAGAGCAGATGACTGCAGAGGTATTACCTCTCTGGCTTCTGAATGAGGAGCTGCACAGGATGAGGAGAAAAGTGTGTGTGCATTCAGAGTGGGTGTGTATCTGTGAATTGTGGACACAAGTTTCCTCAGTAAAGCTAAGGGTCAATTCTGGGGAAGAGTTGCAGGTGAGAGACAAGGGGTTGGACAAAGAGTGAGTCCAAGAGAAAAAGGGAGAGAATGGGAGAGAGAGAGGGTGTGAGAGACAAAAAGAAAGAGAGCGAGACAGACAGACAGAAGGAGACAGAGAGAGGAGAGGATACAGCCTATAAGCTCTCCCTAAAACAGACGAACAGTCTTCGGCAGGGTTAGTCATGGCTCTTTGCTCGCTGTAGATTTGGATGCTCTTACACAGCAGCACGCGCACCCTTCCTGTTGCTTATCCGCTTTCAGCGCCTCACTTTGTATTGAAATCCCTCCCAGGGAATTATCCTAGCGCTAACGGTGAGCTTACTAAACTCAGCGAAGTTTTCTCTCCGTAAGCTGCGGCGTCGTTCTCATTTAAGGAAGTGTGATTAGAATGGCAAGAGTTTATTTGGTGGGAGGAAATGACCAGAAATGGCTGATCATGGTTTCCACCGTGCATCAAATTCCCCTGGACCTCTTTCTGGCTACTTGAGAGATGAAACAATCTTCCTCTGATATTATATGACAACGACAAGAGAGAAAATGAGGAAGGCTCAAGTTGTCATAGACATGGAACAGAATCCATGTGAATGACCTGTGTGGCCTGATACCTTGCTTTCTGCACTCCCCCTTTTCCTCTCCCCTTCCCCAATCTTGTTTCCTTCCCCTATCTTGTTTCCTCTCCCCTTCCCCTATCCTGTTTCCTCTCCCCTTTCCCTATCCTGTTTCTTCCCCTATCCTGTTTCCTCTCCCCTTCCACTATCTTGTTTCCTCTCCCCTTCCCCTATCTTGTTTCCTCTCCCATTCCCCTATCCTGTTTCCTCTCCCCTTTCCCTATCCTGTTTCTTCCCCTATCCTGTTTCCTCTCCTCTCCCCTTCCCCTATCCTGTTTCCTCTCCCCTTTCCCTATCCTGTTTCCTCTCCCCTTCCCCTATCCTGTTTCCTCTCCCCTTTCCCTATCCTGTTTCTTTCCCTATCCTGTTTCCTCTCCCCTTACCCTATCCTGTTTCCTCTCCCCTTTCCCTATCCTGTTTCCTCTCCCCTTTCCCTATCCTGTTTCTCCTCCCTTATCCTATTTCCTCTTCTCCCGCTCTCACCTTTCAAGCCCTTTCCCCTCTCACCTATCCCCAACCGTCACCCTTTGTCCCTGGCCATCCAGAGCGTAATATATCTGGGTTGATTGTGTGTGTGTGTCATATACCCAGGGCAAGGCAGATTGCAGACCAATTAGGTCCTGATAACTAATCAATAGGCAGCTTATTCCACCAGCAGGAAGTAAAGAAGTAGACCCCTGGGGAACATAGTTCACATTAAACTCCCCTTAACTCTCTACGTGGGACAGTCACTAATGACGCTAGAGAGGGGGAGAGATGGAGGGGAAAAGACAGAAAGAATGATAGAGAGAGAGGAAGAAAACAAGAGAAATAGAGATGAAAAGCGCATAGACTGTGTGCCTTTCAGAAATTAAGTCGTCAAAGCAAGTGTCATTTGTCACACATTTTGTTAAGAACACATGTCGACAAATAGTGTAGAATTAAGTTTAAAAAATGCAGATTGAAGTTAAATGAAATAAGTATTAATATAGACCAGGGTAACTATAGAAATGTATGCACAGTGATCAATTATGGGAGAAAAAATACAAAATAGAGAGAGGAGAGACATGGTGGTGCTAGGACACAGGACATCTGAAGTGTCCCACCCAGCTGCCAAGCCTGTCTTCTGGCACCGGGGAAGGAGGTGGAGGAGTGGCCTCATAGCGGTATCCGTTAGCGTGGGCACTAGACGGGTGGGGAGTCCTCCTAGCCAGCATCCACATCATTGATGCTTGAAGGGTTCTCCTCCAGCGGGACACGGGAACAATCTGTTCTCATTTCCTGTGACAGGCCATTCGTAAGGCCACGGCTATGTCACTGTCTCCCTCCCTCATGAAGAAAGATGGCAGCAGCCTCTGTCCCCCCCCCGTCTCACCCGCTCCTCATGCACCTTCCTCTCTCCTCCCCACCTCTGCAGTTGTGTTGTAGTACACAGAAATAGGTGTGTCAACTATTGACGGCCGGTTGCCATGAAACACGTAAAGCTCCTTATATTTCCAGCTTATTCTTCCACAAACGTGGGTGTGTTTACTCCCCCACTACACCCTTAATCCCCCAAATGAACGCCCCGGCTCCACCACAGAGTGGAGAAACCGGTCCGCTCTCTGACACATGGCCACTAGACTCTGTAGGGTTTAGAATACCACTGAAAAGTTTGTCAAAGGTTGAACGTTTTACGAAAATCAACCATCATTTTGTTACACAATTGAATCGTTGCCGTTGACCAGCTTCTTCACAACTGTCTGGGTGCGGGTGGGCTATGCTATTTTATTGGTGAGGAGGACACAGAGGGGTCTGTGGCCCCCATACCGCTTCCGTGTCAGGCCCCTCAATGCAGATATGGGGGCTTGCTCGCGCCAGGTCCAGAGGGAGGTTTTCAGTCCCCAAGTTCTGAGCTTTACAAGGAACACACGCTGGGTGTTCATTTCTCAGTGTTTTAATGGCTCTATACAGTTCATTGAGTGCAATCTCTGTGTAGGACTTACACAAGTCAAGGCTTTAAGACTTGAGTTTACACCGGCAGAACAATTCAATTTCAACTAATCAGATTACAAAAAAATGATATGTGATAATGTCTCATGTGATATGTAGAAATAGTAATAATTTGGGGGAAATCTGATTTTTGTTACTTATCAAGTAATCTCTTGTGGTTTACCTATGAATGACTATAGATCCATCACGGTACAATGGTTTGTGTGAGATAACAAGCAGCATTAGTTCCTGATGCTCGGACAAATCCCGAATTCACAGGTGTTAGCATCATTTAATTCACAAGTGTTAGCATCATTTCAATGTCAGGAGAGGATTTGGCCCATAGACAGGCTGATACAGGGTTAGTATCTAATCTCTTAACAAACCTGGGCACAGAATGTAACAAAGCATTTGACCAATTCCCCAATACCTTAGTTTTGGGTTAACAGAACTACCCATATGAGTTCTGATGTGATTCATAGAGGACATATCAGAAAGACACTGCGTCTGTAAATGCCGCCTTGTTTGTTAAATGAAGAATGACGTTAATTATACAGAAAGTCAAATTCGGATGTTTTCTTTATTATTTGTCTTTTAAACAGTCTGATTAGCTCTAAAAAATATATGGTTTAATCACTCGCGGGAAAATCGATCAGCACTGCGTTTCCTGTGTGCAGCCAATTGAAACTGAGTCGTGTGATTAGAGTTGAAGTCGTTCATAGAAGAGCTCTGGGATGGGCCAAACCGTTGGCGTCAATTACTTCTCAGATCTCTGCTAATGACGTGCCAAAAGCAGGCTCGCTGGTGTTTAAATTGCTCCGACAGTAGACGACTTGAATAATGTTTGGCTGATTTCAGAGAGGGTTTGGCTGGTTTCAGAGATAGTCTGGCTGCTAAGGCAACAGTTTAGCGGAAAGTCTAAATCATTCCGCCGAGCTGTGATCAGAACTCTCTCAATCTCTGTTCATCCCCTTCACGAAAGAGCAACACACAAAGCTAATCTGTAAACTCTCATACGCCATGCATCTCAGCTACAAGACAATGGCACAGCACTGCCTTACATCTACGCCAGAACACAGCTGCCGCCCTTCATCATCACCAAATCAGCGGCATTAGACGCCCTTCATCATCACCAAATCAGCGGCATTAGACGCCCGCGCTTCGTCCAAATCCTAAATTTCACTATGAGGAGAACAATGCCACGTTCCCCCTTAATCAATTGGCAATACATCTTATCCTCTTGATGCCATCTCTAATCCATGCTGCGCCTCCCTTGGCAAGGGGAGGAGGAAGGGGGCCGAGCCAGGAGAGGAGGAAGAAAGAGAGGAGCGTGAGGGGGGCAAGCTACGAGAGAGTTGGCGAGTATTGACTAAGTGGCCTTATATTTTTTGAATTTATGTTTACTATTTTAGTTTTTGATTGTGCTGGGCCTGCTTGGTTAAGCTGTTTAGTCCGCTAGGCTAATGGAATAGGGTTGGCCGGATTACCAGGCTATAGCAGCGCCCGGTGTGTCTCGTGGTTACTGCTGGAGCTTCTGTAGGGAGAGAAGAGAGTGGGAAGGCTGTATTAGTTATTGTGCAGTAGCAGTAGTTTGAATTCCGTATTGACCTTTGTATGTATTGTTTGTTGTTGTTAATGAATGCTTTTTCTTATAATATCAGTAGTTGATTGGTATTATTATTATTATTTCCAATTATGATATTGAAGAAATTAGAAATTATAAAAAAAAAATCATTTGAAAATAAGTTGATGACTCTCCCGCAGTTTAGATTTTATCCCACAGAATGTCAAGTAAAATGTTTTCAGAGAAACAAGACATTATCGCTGTTCTGACCTACTCTTTACTGATTTTCGTAACTGGGTGTTCCAACAAGGACTGCAAATTCTGAAGTGTTTTTGATTTGCGAAGCTGCATGGCTTTATTCTGAGGGAGTTGAAAGTTGATTTAGACATTGACAATTGAAATGGCTATCAGGGAAGCAATGAAATAGCGTCTAAAATGCTTTTGATTAGAGTTTGGTCAACCGTTGATGGAAGAGAGAATAGAATAGAGTGAAAGATAGATAGCTCACACTTGTCTTGTACTGGCCGTAAAAATAGCAGAAGGTTCTTAACTAGCCATAAAGGCAGCAGAAGGGACATGGGGACATTAATTAGATTAGTTCATTAATGGCTCTGAGATTCTCTCTTCTGCTTCCATGCTCCGTTTTAGGGGAGAAATGAATATCAAATGAATATCATAAAATCCTGTACTGTGGCCCGGTATGCTTTGACAGTATTGATGCACAGGTATTGCTGCAGCATAGGTTTGAATCTTGCATGAAGCCCTTCACATAAAAAAATCCCAATCCAATAAATCATGATAAGATTTTATAGAATTAATAATTTCCATTTCTTCTCCAACCACACCCTCTATCATCACAGAGTTACTCTCTCCTTCCCCTCCTGAAGAGTAACTTTCTTCTCTTATCCACCCTCTATCATCACATAATAACCCTCCTCCCCTCCTCCATCATCTATCATCACAGAATAACCCTCTCCTCCCCTCCACCCTCTATCATCACAGAGTAAATTTATCTTTCCCTACTCCACCCTCTATCATCACAGAGTAACTTTATCTTCCCCTACTCCACCCTCTATCATCACAGAGTAACTTTATCTTCCCCTACTCCACCCTGTATCATCACAAAGTAACTTTATATTCCACTACTCCACCCTCTATCATCACAGAGTAACTTGATCTTTCCCTACTCCACCCTCTATCATCACAGTGTAACTCTCCTTCCCTTCCATAAGAGTAACTTTCTTCTCTTTTCCACCCTCTATCCTCAGATTACTGCTCTCCTCTCCTGCCTTCCTCCACCCTCTATCATTACAGAGTAACTCTCTCCTTCCCCTCCCTAAGAGTAAATATCTTCCCCTACTCCACCCTCTATCATCACAGATTAACTCTCTCCTTCCCCTCCTTAAGAGTAACTTTCTTCTCTCTTCCTCCATCCTCTGTTCTCAGAGTAACTCTCCCATCTCCTGCCTTCCTCCATACTCTGTCAGTAACATTGGCCTCCCCTCCTCCACTTTCTATCATCAAAGGATGAATAAATCTGTTTTTCTCCATAATGGAACCCTCTGGGTAGTGGGTGGAGCCTTTGTTTAGGATGCCGTCCTCTGATTGGTTGGTTGGAAGGGAGTTGTAGATGATGATAAATCAGAGCCAGGTGTCACCTCCTCGGCGGCAGGTGAGGATGGATTGGATACAGGAGGACTATCCATCATCCCAGGCGGGAGGCACACTATCGGAATTTGGGAAATGTGTTCCCAATCAGAGAGCTGGGGTGTGTGGGTGTGGAACGCTGTTTGGGAGGCGTTACTGGAAATCAATGGTAGCCACTCAAGGTCAATGTACTACTGTTAGAAAACTCCTTCCGCTCCCCTGACAGATAGATCACTCTCTCCATGTCTCTCTCCCTGTTTCTCACTCCCTGTCTGGCTCAGGGAAGGCTTTGACAGTTCTCTATCTGCTGCCGCCCTTCTTCTCCGTTGTCATAGCGACTGTGCTGTGTGTTTTTAGGTGTGGCTATGATCTGGACCTGTGGCAATGTGCCGGTCTGACGATGGGTGTTAGTGTTGGGACTGGCGTTAGGACTGACAGTATGGGCTGCTAGTCTGACTAAATGCACTGACTAAAGGCCCCAAACACATCGGTGGCTCTACTCTCTCTCCTTCCTCAGGTCAGGCCCTGCCTGTATCTCTACTCTCTCTCCTTCCTCAGGTCTGGCCCTGCCTGTATCTCTACTCTCTCTCCTTCCTCAGGTCTGGCCCTGCCTGTATCTCTACTCTCTCTCCTTCCTCAGGTCTGGCCCTGCCTGTATCTCTACTCTCTCTCCTTCCTCAGGTCTGGCCCTGCCTGTATCTCTACTCTCTCTCCTTCCTC
>JACXGK010014088.1:0-11976 GCA_016801125.1 Novumbra hubbsi
GACCACCGGCACACCCTCCATACTAATAAACAAACCCTTGTCACAGACCACCGGCAGGGTTCACATTTAATGTCCT
The DNA here is from genome assembly GCA_016801125.1 of Novumbra hubbsi. Classification (NCBI taxonomy): domain Eukaryota; kingdom Metazoa; phylum Chordata; class Actinopteri; order Esociformes; family Umbridae; genus Novumbra; species Novumbra hubbsi. The sequence continues at coordinate 77 of JACXGK010014088.1, forward strand.
AAATACGTAGGTTAGACTTTTGTCCCAGATTGTTATGATTATTTTATTTTGTATGAATAAAAGCAGCGTTAAACCAGTTTCTTATTGAAGGACAGGTTATTCCTTCTGAAATAACAACTAGCCGTGCTAATCTGGGCTTTTTGCTGACCATTCCCTGTTGTGTAGCTGTGATAGTATTCACTTCTTTAAAAAACACATTATGTAAAATTGCTGAAACTGTTTCTGGTGTTTCTGGTTTTTCGTATGCATTTTTCCTGATAGATTTGTGAATACATAGATAGATCCAATGGCTTTGATTTTTTTTGTCCTCGACTAGGCTTTTGTGTCTGTAAAACCCTCCCAAAGTGTTTTAGTGACTCTTTTATTCTCAGTTAAGTGAAGTATTTTAGTAGGTGGAGTTCCTACTGTTTTTATGTTGGTGAAGTTGCAATGAAGTGTGGTGTTTTAGTGGGTGGAGTTCCAGTGAAGAGTGATGTTGTTTCTGTGTTTTGTCTGTGTGTATGTTTTGTGTGTGTGTGTTCTACAGTATCTCTGCTTTTTGGCCTTCAGTCACCAAGGGAAATGGTAACCATAACAACATGTAACCACTAACAACGGACCGAGGATGTTGAGAGCCGAGTAGATAATGTCTGTGTGTGTGTGTTGGTATCTGTGTGTGTGTATTGGAGTGTCTGTGTTGGTGTTTGTGTGTGTTTTGGAGTGTGTGTGTTGGAGTTGGAGTGTGTGTGTGTGTGTTGGTGTCTGTGGGTGTTCATGTCTGTGTGTGTGTATGTTAGTGTCTGTGTGTGTTGGAGTGTCTGTGTGTGTGTGTGTGTGTTAGTGGGACTGGCCTTGTAAGATATCAGGCAGCCAATAGAACTGCCTTGTGTGATACAAATAAACCCATAGAACTGCCTTGTAAGATACAAAAGAACCAATAGAACTGCCTTGTAAGATTTCAGACAGCCAATAGAACTGCCTTGTATGATACATAATAAACCCATAGAACTGCCTTGGCTGAACCCCAACTGATCCCCTTCCCCATGGTCTTCCATTGGCTGAACCCCAACTGATCCCCTTCCCCATGGTCTTCCATTGGCTGAACCCCAACTGATCCCCTTCCCCATGGTCTTCCATTGGCTGAACCCCAACTGATCCCCTTCCCCATGGTCTTCCATTGGCTGAACCCCAACTGATCCCCTTCCCCATGGTCTTCCATTGGCTGAACCCCAACTGATCCCCTTCCTCGCCTCCACCATTGGCTAAACTCCAACTGATCCCCTTCCCCATGGTCTTCCATTGGCTGAACTCCAACTGATCCCCTTCCCCATGGTCTTCCATTGGCTGAACCCCAACTGATCCCCTTCCTCGCCTCCACCATTGGTGCCCACATGTCTCAAAGCTGAGGGATTGAAAATGAAAGAGGGAGGGGGAAGCCTTGTCTAAAATAATGGGCATGAGGGCCTAACTATGTGACATGCATTTGTTTCCAGACTTATATATTTAACTGTTACTGCTGTGTATTTCTGGCTTGTAAAACAACAATATGAATATGCTAATTGAAGATTAGCATTGTGTTATTATTTCAAAGGAGAACATGAATTGCATCACAAGTGTGTCCCAAACTTGATGCAAGTATTAATTGCTTTGTCAATGTGTTCATATCGGGCTCTTCTACGTCATGCTCTACAAATTAAACAATGTTATTATCAAGTGATGAGTCAATTTATCTCTATGGAGTTCCTGGACCTCTGTTTTCCTCTCAGGTAGCAGTCATCTTTCATGTCTGGGAAGGACGTGGAGTAGAGGATGCAGTAGTATTATACAATCTAACTCTGCCTCTAGTGTATAAAGAGGTACATGGGGAAAGTATAGAGGGGTACATGGAGAAAGTATAGAGGGGTACCTGGAGAAAGTACAGAGGGGTACATGAAGAAAGTATAGAGGGGTACATGGAGAAAGTATTGAGTGGTTTATAAAATGGGATAGTATAATAATTGTCCAATATGAAAAGCCAATCCCACACTGTGCCTCCTATAACAGTGGCTTTCTAATCCTCCCCAGGATCTGTTCATATTTATTACTGCCTTTATTTTTTTTCGGGGCATTCAATCAATCAAATGTATTTCATAAAGCACTTTTTACAGTCAGCAGTTGTCCCAAAGTGCTCTTACAAAACATGCAGCCTGAATCCCCAATACTGCACAATGGCTACGAAAAACTCCATATTTGATCTGAACTTTAGGACGAAACCTAGAGAGGAAGCTGAGAGTGGGCCCGTCCCCTTGAATGGCAGTACCGGGTTAGGGTTTTAAGAGTACAAGTAATAGTTAATTTACTGTCCAGAGTCTAGAACACAATTCAGGCCATAAGCATGACCAGTTGGGCAGGTGGTTTAGGGGGGGGGGTCCATGCTTGTTTATCTATAAACAATAAATGTGCTCTATGTTTTACACCAAACCCCGGTCTGTCTGAATATTGCCTGAGACACGAGTCCTCCTACCGTTGATGTTATTCCCTCCTTCATGTGTTCACAATCCACGTCCTCATGTGTTCACAGTCCACATCCTCATGTGTTCACAGTCCACTTTCCTACTGCCTATAGTAGCCGCCTGCTTCAGTGTTGTTGAATGGGGAAACTGATCCACAAGGGGGCGATGTTGGCACAGTAAAACAGTAGGGTTCCTGGTGGGAATGCACACAGCCTCTGCAGGCCTTATTTCACACCAGAGACACTGTCGTTTTACACAATGTTTGATCTCCTGACCAAGAACTTGAGATTTTATTCACATCAGATCATTTGTCGGAACTTGCGATTGGTTAAAGGAATGTTTTATTGAGGACATTTGGGCTGTGCGTGATCTGTGTGGGAGTGTGGTGATGAATCAGCGGATTATGTTGTTTTAATGTGCTCCTCTTTCTGATGCCGAGCGGTCCATTTGGGCCAGTTAGCACTCTGCTACTCCCAGTTAGCACTCAGCTACACCCAGTTAGCCCTCTGCTACACCCAGTTAGCCCTCTGCTACACCCAGTTAGCCCTCTGCTACACCCAGTTAGCCCTCTGCTACACCCAGTTAGCCCTCTGCTACACCCAGTTAGCCCTCTGCTACACCCAGTTAGCCCTCTGCTACACCCAGTTAGCCCTCTGCTGCATCCAGTTAGCTCTCTGCTACACCCAGTTAGCCCTCTGCTACACCCAGTTAGCCCTCTGCTGCTCCCATATGTCGTCGGCTGCTGCTCAAAATCCATTGGAGGTCAGGAGGGAGGGGGGAGGAGCCCTGAATGTACCCCCCAACACATTTTAAGGAGGCGAGGAGGCAGTTCATACCAGGACATTGAGAAACACCCGAGGTATTGAATATAGAGAGACGTCAACAGACACGCAAGCAGAGAGAGAGATAGAGAGACATCGACTGACCCACAAGCAGAGAGATATAGAGAGACTTCAACAGACACACAAAGAGAGACAGAAAGATATAGACATCAACAGACACACAAGCAGAGAGAGATAGACATCAACAGACAAACAAGCAGAGAGAGATGGAAAGACCTCAACAGACACACAAGCAGAGAAGGAAATATAGAGACATCAACAGACACACAATCAGAGATAGAGATAGAAAAACATTAACAGACACACAAGCAGAAAGAGAGGGGGACAGCAACACACACCAAAACAATATAGGAGAGAGAGAGACATCCACAGACACATGGAGAGAGAGAAACACAACAACAGATACACGAGGAGAGAGAGACATCCACAGACACACAAGGAGTGAGAGAGACATCAACAGACAAATGAGAAGAGAGGGCGAGAAATCAACAGACACACAAGGACAAAAAGAGATAATCACATTTAGGCTGCAGATGGCACCAAACAGCTGAACTGGTCCCAGTATGTTACATAAGGACATATTGACGGAGCCAGTTGGTTGGGGCAGCTGCATTCTGTTGCATGACCGCTCAGTGCTGCCAGCTGGTGTCGACAAATGGTACTGTGGGTCGAAGTACTAGAAGCTAGGGATGTGCCCAACCACTAGAATCACTAAGCACTTTTACACACACACATGATTTCATTTGTAACGGTTCTACCAGTGGTGGTACTATTGCTAATGAACAGGATGTGGATTTACAGTTGAAGAACGCCTTGACAGATTTCTAGTGCCATTATAAATGCCACCCAGATGGAGAGAGACAGGTTCTTAATCCAGAGTTTCTATTGGACAGATGTTTGGTTGCCAGTTTGGTGGTGTCATGGTGTGGTCACACTAATCATATTAGTCTCTATGGGACAGATGTTTGGTTGCCAGTTTGGAGGTGTCATGGTGTGGTCACACTAATCCTATTAGTCTCTATGGGACAGATGTTTGGTTAACAGTTTGGAGGTGTCATGGTGTGGTCACACTAATCATATTAGTCTCTATGGGACAGATGTTTGGTTAACAGTTTGGAGGTGTCATGGTGTGGTCACACTAGTCCTATTAGTCTCTATGGGACAGATGTTTGGTTAACAGTTTGGAGGTGTCATGATGTGGTCACACTAATCCTATTAGTCTCTATGGGACAGATGTTTGGTTAACAGTTTGGAGGTGTCATGGTGTGGTCACACTAATCCTATTTTTCTTTATGGGACAGATGTTTGGTTAACAGTTTGGAGGTGTCATGGTGTGGTCACATTAATCCTATTATTCTCTATGGGACGGATGTTTGGTTAACAGTTTGGAGGTGTCATGGTGTGGTCACAATAATCCTATTATTCTCTATGGGACGGATGTTTGGTTAACAGTTTGGAGGTGTCATGGTGTGGTCACAATAATCCTATTAGTCTCTATGGGACGGATGTTTGGTTGGTGTCATGTTGTGGTAAACATGGAGTAGTTAATTTCAGTAAGACTGATGTTTGCTAGATGGCAAACAGCCTTGGTTTGATTCAGGTGACTTAGAGGTCTGAGTGGGTATAGCTGCCAAAAACCTGTCCTATTTTCAACTAATTTCTTCCCGTAGGAACATGCTGGCAAACAAGATGGAGAAAATGCTGACTCACTTTTCCTGTGATCAGAAGCTGGGAACTCTACAGCGGCCTGCAACACAAACTCCAACAACACCATCAGAAATACACTCACAATTGAATTCCTGCTTAAAAATCCCAGGTTTTATTATTATTACTACTACTATTACTGCTACTATTAATATTACTACTACCATTACTAATACTAGTTGTACCGCTCTACTACTATTTTTACTACTAACATTATTACTGCTATTATAACTACTACTACTACAACCATTCGTATAACTAATATTACTACTACTATTACTATTAATATAACTAATATGACTATTACTATTTTTACAACTAATATTACTATTATTATAACTAATATTACTATTACTATTATTATAACTAATATTACTACTCCTATTACTGTTATAATTACCCCCCGTTTCCCATAAAATTGGTATAAAGTGTAAAGAGTAAAACTATGCAACAGAATGCAATGATTTGCAAAACATTTGAACCCTAAATTCAATATAAAATTGTACAACAACCATCAAAAAAGTAAAGAAAGTTGTACACAGACACCATATCAAATGTTGAAACTGAGAAATTTTATTAAAATATCTGTGTCATGCAAAAACCAGACCTGGTGGTACATCTTACAACTAATTGGTTAATTGGCAACATGTCAGTCACATGATTGGGTATGAAAAGAGCATCCCTGAGAGGATTTTAAAGGTAAAGATGGGATGGAGTTCACCACTCTGTGAAAGACTGCGCAGGCAAATAGTGCAACAATTCTTGTCATTACCATAACCTTGTTGTTGTGACCTCCTCTATCCACTCCCTCACCTACTCCACCAGCCGTTCAGCCCCATCATCCTCATTCTCCCCCTTTTCCCTCCCCACACCCCCCATTTTGATCTTCTCAATCATAACAATGGTCTTGTGTGTTTGTAGGTGTGTGTATGTCTGCATGAATGTGCGTGTGATGATGTGCATTTGTGACCTCTGGTGTGGAGGTTGAACTTCACTACGCTGCATTTAGATCAGAGAAAAAGGTAGGGGTGAGGGAAAGAGGGAGGGAGAATGAGGGAGAGATATAAACAGGTAGAGGGTGAGGGAGAGAGGGAGGGAGGGAGGATGAGGGAGAGATATAAACAGGTAGGGGGTGAGGAAAAGAGGGAGGGAGGATGAGGGAGAGATATAAACAGGTAGGGGGTGAGGGAGAGAGGGAGGGAGAATGAGGGAGAGATATAAACAGATAGAGGGACGAGTGAGGGAGAGAGAGACAGATATTAGAAACAATAACAAACAACCTAGTAGTTTGCTGAACACATAAACTCTCTTCATGATGAGAATATTTTCTGGGATGTAGTTTGCTGATGTAGTTTTTTTCACGAGGAGATCATTAGAGGCCCAAAGTTAATGTGATCATAACAAAGTAACCATAAGCCACACCTAACTAAAGACACGTGACTTCTTATAGATCATAGATATACTGCCTACCTTGCAATCCTGCCTCTGCTGAAGTTAAAAGGGAGAACTGCATGTTCTCTGAGAATCTCCTGGCACTTATAAGAAGGCATCATCGCTGAGTGACCTGGACCCAGCTATTAGTTTCTATTGGAAATACTGCCTGAATCAGCCATTTATATTTAGTCTTTCATAATTGTATCATGGTCATGTTTTGGCTTGATTTGATCAGCAACAGACAACTGCCTCTATGGCCTGAAGAAAGGGAGGGGAAGTTCCAACCGAGGTGTTGACAAGGAAGTCAGATAGAGGGTCGTCATCTGGGTGTCAGTTGGAGAAACAAAAAATAGTTGTGGCGTCTGCATAGTAATGACATGGGAGACCATAGAAACATATCTCAAAGATGTAAAAAGGGCTTTGTGAAATACTTTTGATTGATTTATGTAAACGAACAATTGATACTCAGAAAGTGACTCTAGGTTATGTTGATCGCAAATTACTTGTGATTTCTATGATGAAGAAGAGCAGGAAATGTAAGCGTTCCCCAACTGCTGAGGCCAGTCGCCCGTCTAGCGATCCTGCTCCCAGATTCGCCTCCGCAGGGATCCCAAACCAGAGCCTCAAGGACGTGATTAGTTTTCCTACCCAAGAGTCACATCCATATCATGGTGTGGTTGGACAGATTTGATTCCCTTCATGCAGAGACATCTATATCATGGTGTGGTTGGACAGATTTGATTCCCTTCATGCAGAGACATCTATATTATGATGTTACTTAACACGGTATGAGTCACTTAATGTTAATCAAGACGTTTCCTTTGACAACAGCAGCTGATGGGTGGATAAAATAACATGTATATTGATGGCTACGGTATAATGTTTCCTGTAGGTAATAGCTCACCAGACCAACAGTATCCTGCTGCAGGTAGGGTGTGTGTGTGTGCTGGCAGGGTGTGTGTGTGAGATGGTCAGATCGTGTTATCAGTATGGAGGTGTTGTTACTGCCAGAGGGAGGGTTCCAGAATGTCCAACTAACATAATCTTCCATCTCCCTCCCTCTTTAGCTCTTCCTGCCTCCCCTCCTCCCGCTCCTCCCTTCTCTCCCTTCTCCCCCCATCTCTCCCTCTCCTCCCTTCTCCCCCTTCTCCCCTCTCTCCCCCTCCTCCCCTCTCTCCCTTTCTACCCCCCAGTGTGGAGGTCTAATCTCAGTCCAGGGACATGCCTCCAGTAGGGGGCGGGGCCTCATGGCCCTAGGCGTGTCATCATCACTAAATGAACATACTAACATGACCTAAAAGTGCCTTTGTTGTGCCAGCATGTTTACATGGTGATTCAGTGTCTTCAGTGAGATGATGTTAGCCAATCAACTGGCCAAACAGCCCGGGGGCACATGTGGGCATGAGGCAGACTCTAAATTAGCATAATCTATGAACATGCATTGTATAAGAGCCGATTAGAAACGATGTTTCCTGAAGGCACTTTAAAAAAAAAACATGCTTATTAAATGACGATGTGGGTTTTTTTATTTAAATGAAGGTGCCTAATAGTAATACATGTATTTAATAATTTCACTCATTACTGTGAAAGTAATTTCTATATCAAATCCGTTACTCGAGAAAGCCCACCTGGAATCCTGTTCTGAAGGTCTAGAGAAAAGACACATTCTGTGACGAAACTAACATGGAATGTGTATATAGTGTCACGTTTAGGATGCGTAGTTGATATCAGATTAACTCCGTCATACTTATGGTAATAGTATAATAGCTAATTATTGCTTTTAACTCTGAGCTCCAACACAGCAGATGGGTCAGATCAGTAGACCGGCCCTAAATGAAAACCCTCTTTGCTGTGTAAAGATTGCATCCATGTCAAAAGATGGCCCTGTCCCACCAATACCCAAGCAGGAACCACAGGAATGAATCGGTGAATGCTGAAAGAGGGGTTTGGTTGCATGTGTTTTTTATCAAATGTGATCTTGTTTCCAAAACACAGGACGCTGTGTAAAATGCTAATAAAAACATAATGCAATGATCTGCAAATTAATCATTCCTATATTTAATTAAAACACTACAAAAGACAACACATCACATGTTGAAAGTTAGTACTGTTGAGTGAGAATTGTGTTTGGAAAAATACATGCCTGTTTTGAATTGCCTGCATGACGTTTCAAACAAGTTGGGACAGGGGCACAGTTGCATCACCTCTTCTTTTAAGAAAACTCTGTAAGTGTTTGGGTACTGAGGAGATCAATTACTGCAGTATTTTGTTCCCCATTCTGGCTTGATATAGGATTTCAGCTGCACCCAAGATCAAGAATCCTTGATTATTCCCCTGTTGTGGGTACCATCCCTGACCATCCCTGACCATCCCTGAACATCCCTGACCATCCCTGACCAACCCTGAACATCCCTGACCATCCCTGACCATCCCTGAACATCCCCGACCATCCCTGAACATCCCTGAACATCCCTGACCATCCCTGAACACGTAGTGTTTTAAATCTGATTTTACCTCACTCAATCTAAAATAAGACTGGAATCCGATTTGAGGTTTATCCTTACAATAACAAAGCAATTCATGATAATCCAAAAATCAACTCAGATTTTCTGTTACTGTTGGATTATTTTCCTGCTTTACCTAATTAAGACACGGCATCTGCAGACTCTGGGTGGTCAGTTGGGAAGGTGTTGGCCTCTAGCCCAAGTCCTTTCTGCTCGACTGGATACGTGTCGAGGTGGACACCGAGCCAGGGAACAGACCAACCACTCGGAGGAAACTAGAGGAGACAGGAAGGATATTGAATTAGCGGTGTGTGGTTGGTGTGGGGGTGTATCTGTGTGGGTGTTTGTAAAGCAAGGCCAAAATGGCATTCACCTCTACACCAGCCAGCACAGTGGTCAGGCCAAAGCTTTGTGCGTGTATTTGTTTCTCCTTAAGTTGTAGCGAGACATTCGTGTTGCTAGTGTAACAATTACAATTGTGTTCACATATATTAATGTTATTTAAATGAAATGTAACAGTTGATGTAGTCTAGCTTTCCAATTCAGTTTAGCACAGTCTCCAATAAAACCATCCTTTCAGGTTAGCAGGGTCTGTGATAAAACCATCTTTTCTGGTTAGCAGAGTCTCTGTAAAACCAACCTTTCAGGTTAGCACAGTCTCCCTCTGATAAAAATCTAACATACGGGTCAGTATTTTAGGATTACACTGGTTAACAAATACCAGAGTTAGAGGCGAGTAACAGTACATGGAAAAATGGACCATACCAACCATAATGCCAATATACCACTAGTATCTACGCAACAATAGTAGATTGATAACAATGGTGCATAGATAACAATAATATCTACATAACAATAGTAGATTAATAACAATGGTACATAGGTAACAGTAATATCTACATAACAATGATAGATTGATATCAATGGTACATAGATTGATTGATAGATAACAATAATATCTACATAACAATAATATCTACATAACAACAGTAGATTGATAACAGTTGTTCGTAGATAACAATAATATCTACATAACAATAGTAGATTGATAACAATGGTTCATAGATAACAATAATATTTACATAACAATAGTAGATTGATAACACGAGTAGATTGATAACAATGGTTCATTGATAACAAGAATATCTACATAACAATAGTAGATTGATAACAATGGTACATAGATACCAATACAATCTACATAGCAATAGTAGATTGATAGCAATGGTACATAGATAACAATATTATCTACATAACAATAGTAGCTTGAAAACCAAACTAGCTATATAACAATATTTGCTGGAAAACAAAATTAGCTAGTCAACAATAGTATCTAGATAATAACAGTAGCTAGTCATAAATAATACCTAGACAACAATAGTAGCTAGGTAACTATAGTAGCTAGATAACAATAGTAGCTAGACAACAATAGTAGCTAGACATTAATAGTAGCTAGGTAACTATAGTAGCTAGACAACAATAGTAGCTAGGTAACAATGGTAGTTAGACAACAATATTAGCTAAATAATAATAGTAGCTAGATATCAATATTTGCAATAAAACAATAGTAGCTAGCTAATAATAGTAGTTAGATAGCAATAGTAGCTAGATAATAGTAGTAGTTAGATAACAATAGTTGCTAGATAACAATAGCAGCTAGACAACAGTAGTTGATAGCTAATTTTAATAGAATGGTAACAATAGTAGATAGATAATTATAGTTGCTAGACAACAAAATTAGATAGGGAATATGATAGTAGCTTGTCAACAAATGCTACTAAAAAACAATATGTATTGAAGACTAGGGCAGAAGCTGTTTGAATATCAGTAGTTGTGACATGGTGTCTTCACCACTGGCAAGATGCTGAATGTAGGAGGTGGACAATTTTGTGATTTTTTACATTTCTGAATATTACTTTTATTATAATACATTTTCTTTTGTTTCACCTTGACTGTACCTGGTTCTGATTGAGAACTAATTCTCATTTGGAAAGACGACCTAGCCAATGACTAACATAAAGGCAACTAAATTCCTCAATAGTCGAAGAATTAAAGGTTGATTGGTCACAAAAACGTAAAACATTGTTAAATATATCAAGGTGATCAGTCTTAAACATCCTTACAACATATGCCAAACATAGACAAAAACTGCATTTATTTGAGCTTTACAAAGTTGGGAATGTTTATCAGGTCTGCCATTAGGAAACCACTTTTATCTAAGGTCAACACATTTTAATTATAATATAACATTTATAAATATATTAATATAATTACCCATTATTTGGGTGTGATTGCTCTTACTAACTGAGAGATTTTAAGTGAACTTTACATTAACAAGAAGGCTATGGCCAGCCTGTCAACCAAATCATCCAACAGAACTGTTCAATGGCGGTCCCTTCCATGTTTATGTTTGCTTAAAGCTGGAGGGAGAATCCAATTAGCGGATCCATTAAAGTATTAGTATGGTCATGAGGGCATTCTGCCTTTAGAGACACAGGCTTTCTGCATGCTGCAGTTTTTCATGATCAACTCAAAAGAAGCGACCCTCTGGCTTCCTGCTGTGCCTGACCAACTCTAAAGGGCTCTGTCTAACCCTGACCAACTCTAAAGGGCTCTGTCTAACCCTGACCAACTCTAAAGGGCTCTGTCTAACCCTGACCAACTCTAAAGGGCTCTGTCTAACCCTGACCAACTCTAAAGGGCTCAGTCTAACCCTGACCAACTCTAAAGCACTCTGTCTAACCCTGACCAACTCTAAAGGGCTCTGTCTAACCCTGACCAACTCTAAAGGACTCTGTCTAACCCTGACCAACTCTAAAGGACTCTGTCTAACCCTAACCCTGACCAACTCTAAAGGGCTCTGTCTAACCCTAACCCTGACCAACTCTAAAGGGCTCTGTCTAACCCTGACCAACTCTAAAGGACTCTGTCTAACCCTGACCAAC
>JACXGK010014089.1:0-12031 GCA_016801125.1 Novumbra hubbsi
TTTACCTGTTTGCAGTCAAGGTCTTAATGTTATTCATGTATACATTGTAAACAGTAATGGGCCAGGGTTCGTGCCAGGACCAGGGTTCGTGCAATTCCTGATACAGATAAAGAAAATCCGGAATAATGTTCTTCAAAAGCACTAAACAGGGGTAGCATGTAAGAACAGTTTCAAGGCATTGAGCCTTTCCCAGAGCACAGTAAAGTCACTTCATTAAGAAATGGAGAGTATATGGTCATCCTCCAGACGAGAATGGCCTTAGTCAGAGATGCCATCAAGAAGCCTAAGGTAAGTAATAAAAAGCTGGGCTGGGAGACACTGAATACTGCAACAGTAGACTGGGTGCTTGGCAAAAGTGGTATTCATGAGAGTGGCAAAGACGCAACTCGCATCACATCTCAGGTAGAGTTGGGAAACTATGAGACCAACTGAAAGAGGATTGTATGGGCTGATAAGACCCAAATAGACCATCTGTTCATCCGAGTGTGGAAAGCTTGTGAAGATAGAGGGCAAAAAGGTGCAGCAAAGTACATAGAAATTGTGGAACCAGCATAAGTTTGCAAGAAACCAGCCTAAGTTTGCAAGAAACCCGGGAAAGATACTAAAGATCTTCATCTTCCAGCATGACAATGACCCCAAACACCCAGTCAAAGCCCAGACCTCGGCCCAATTGAGAAGCAGTGGAAGGGGTTGTGTCAGAGACTGGCACTTATCGGGTAGGAGGGCCCCAAACACGTAATGCAGAGCGTTACAAGGAATGGGCAGTCTCACACAAATTGATCAGGGAGAATATATAATACAGAGAAACACAGGTCAGGTGGTTAAACACACTGGAGTGCCGAAACAGGCTGAGGACAACTAAACAGGCAGGGACTGACATCAAAATAAAACTGTGCTAAACAGACAGGCTCAGAAAATTGCCTCCAAAAACATAGAAACATACCTTATATCTTACCCCACCATTGCATCAAACTCTGCCCCCACTACCCTAATAAATCTTTATTGAACCCCGAAAACACAAACATTTACACACAGAATCACAATGAACATACACACACTCTGTGTTGTGCCAAACTATGTTTTGTGGATCACTAGGCACAAGTCATAAGCCAGACAATGGCACAGAGAACCAGAGGGAGATCAGGGCACAGGATCGCTGCCAGGGACAGAGGGAGAGAGTGGGGAGCCAGAGGAGGAATGGGAAGGAATTGACAGAATGAGGGTTAGCAGAAGGAATGAGTGGGAAGGAATGGACAGAATGAGGGTTAGCAGAAGGAATGAGTGGGAAGGAATGGACAGAATGAGGGTTAGCAGAATGAATGAGTAGGAAGGAATGGACAGAATGAGGGTTAGCAGAAGGAATGAGTGGGAAGGAATGGACAGAATGAGGGTTAGCAGAAGGAATGAGTGGGAAGGAATGGACAGAATGCGGGTTAGCAGAAGGAATAAGTGGGAAGTAATGGACAGAATAAGGGGTTAGCAGAAGGAATGAATGGGAAGGAGAGTGAGGGTGAAGGAGAAAGGGTGGAGAGTGAGGGTAAAGGAGAGAGGGTGGAGAGTGAGGTTGGAGGAGAGAGGATGGAGAGTGAGGGTGAAGGAGAAAGAGAAGGGGTGGAGAGTGAGGGTGAAGGAGAAGGAGAAGAGTGGAGAGTGAGGGTGAAGGAGAGAGGGTGGAGAGTGAGGTTGGAGGAGAGAGGGTGGAGAGTGAGGTTGGAGGAGAGAGGGTGGAGATTGAGGGGGAAGGAGCGAGGGTGGTGAGTGAGGGTGAAGGAGCGAGGGTGGAGATTGAGGGTGAAGGAGCGAAGGTGGAGATTGAGGGTGAAGGAGCGAGGGTGGAGATTGAGGGTGAAGGAGCGACGGTGGAGATTGAGGGATGCATTATTCCTCCTCATGGTCAGATGTCAAGGCTTTGTCACACCCATTTGCAAGACTGGAGCCACAAGAATTGACAGAGAGAGACGTAGGAACATGGAAATGGGAAAACCAGGAGACAGAGAGAGATGAGAAAAGAGGAGACAGGGACTGGAATTTTCTGGTTGGTGACAGAACAGCTGGATAGAGAGGTGGCATATGTGGAACACCACACACCTCACTGTTTTATCCTTGCTCCTATTTTCAACCCTTTATTTTGCTCTCTCTTTTTATTTCTCTTTCCAAATATCTCCCCACCCCCTCTCTGAAATAGTTTTTATCATCCCCCAACCCTAATGTTAATCTAAATAACCAAAATGGTATCCCTAAACCTAACCTAACCCTAAACTGAATGCCAAATTATGAAACCTAAAATGAATGAAACCACAATGTTATTGATTACAATAAACCTGTCTAACCTTTTTATTGATGAGGATAAGCAAAACCACTTTGTGGGGACCGAAATGTCAGATCTTTATCTATATGATGATACCTGGATAAAATATACACGCACAAACCAGTATTGAAAACACCAACCACCCACCAACAAAATCAATTTGGTAGCACACAAAGAAAACATGTGATGGGAATATTTCTTTTTTTGGCAGAATACCAGGTCACTGACACTGCTGCTAAGCTTTTTAAACTTAAAACAGTTTGAATGATTGTGGGTTTGTGGCTTCTTGATGTTCTCTATATCCCCCGCAGAAGCCTCACACTAGTGCTCGATAAGAGAATGTGTGCATGTTACTTCAGGAGGATTATTTGACACCATTAGGCATGGCTTTCTTCATTTGGATCACAAATGCATTCTTGAATAAGTTCATAGACAAGACAGAAAGGCCGACGCCAAACACACACACACACACACGCCTCTTTGTAGAAAGTATTGGTATGGATGTTTTTAACACTCCAAAGACAAATGAAATGTATCCTATTATTTGCTGTATCGAGAGGATGTTTTTAAGAGAAACATCAAAGTGGGCCGTATGTGTGTTTTTACAGCCTCACCACACAGGGAGTCTTCTGTCTATACATGTCCTCTGTCTATACATGTCCTCTGTTTAAACATGTCTTCTGTCTATACATGTCTTCTGTCTATACATGTCTTCTGTCTATACATGTCTTCTGTCTATACATGTCCTCTGTCTATACATTTCCTCTGTCTATACATGTCTTCTGTCTAAACATGTCTTCTGTCATTACATGTCTTCTGTTTATACATGTCCTCTGTCTATACATGTCTTCTGTCTATACATGTCCTCTGCCTATACATGTCTTCTGTCTATACATGTTCTCTGTCTATACATGTCCTCTGTTTATACATGTCTTCAGTTTATACATGTCTTCAGTCTATACATGTCCTCTGTTTATACAAGTCTTTTGTCTATACATGTCTTCTGTCTATATATGTCCTTTGACTATATATTTTTCACACTTTTTTATTCTGTAGATCAAACAAGAACAAGCTGAGTTTATTAAAGCTCAAAGCAGTGTTGGGTTGACTAGCTGCATCCAAAAATACACTATTCCTTTTAAAGCCCTATGGGTCTGACCATGGTGAAAGTCTTGCTCCATGTAAGGAATAGGGTGTCATTTGGAATACCGACTACAACCCATGCAGAGTGTTTACTAAAAGATAGTGGCTAACCATACACACTTCTGGCCAAGTTAGCATTCACTTACAGTTATATCTAACACTGCATTCTTCTTTTTGTGAATAAATAATGCCCTTCTGCCAAAGGACATTGAGACATTTTGAAGACAGTGAGTCCTGGTGAAGCCCTGCTCTGAAAGTTAAAAGAGGCATGGTGAACCCTTTCAGTGTGGACAGAGACATGAAGATGAAGCTCTTCTCTCAATGGACAGGTAGTCATAGTGAATGAAGATGTATCGCTTCTACCTGTAGACAGGGAGTCATCGTGAATGAAGATGAATCCCTTCTCCCTGTAGATAGGGAGTCATTGTGAATGAAGATGAATCCCTTCTCCCTGTAGACAGGGAGTCATCGTGAATGAAGATGAATCCCTTCTCCCTGTAGAAAGGGAGTCATCGTGAATGAAGATGAATCCCTTCTCCCTGTAGACAGGGAGTCATCGTGAATGAAGATGAATCCCTTTTCCCTGTAGACAGGGAGTCTATGTGCACAAATCTCTTCTCAAAGTCTTTTATTTGAAAAGCATGCGTCATTCTGAACAAGAAATTATTTTGACATGGCATGTGACATCTACGTAGTAATTAGGAAATATGTAAAGCTAAAACATTATAACAGAAAATAGAAAGTACACATAACAACGATGACTAAAAGCAATTTAAAATAATGTAGAAATGTTAATATGGACTGTATGAATAGTATTTGAATCTTAAGTGTACATAGATAGTGACCAGAGCACATAGACCCGTGTTGCTGGTTGAGCCTTTTGGTCTGGGGGTAAAAACGTCTGATTCTGGAAGTGCGTGACCTGATGCTTCGGTAACGTCTACCAGACTGCTGCAGTGTGAACAGACCACAGCCTGGGAGGCTGTGGTCTGTTATGATGTTCCGTGCTTTCCTAAGGCATCGTGTGTGGTAGATGCCTTGCATGGAAGGGAGATGGCAGCCAATTATGCGCTCCGCTGACTTTACCACCCTCTGGAGGGCCTTGCGGTCAGCAGCGAAGCAGCTGCTGTACCGGGCAGTAATGCAGCATGAGAGGATGCTCTCAATGGTGCACCGGTAAAACTTGGTGAGAGTTTGAGCAGACATGCCAAACTTCTTGAGTCTCCTCAGGAGAGTATAGGTGCTTTTCGGCAGTTTTTTACAGAGTCTGCTTTTGTGGACCAGGTGCAGTCATCATTGATGAACACACTGAGGAACTTGGAGACTCTCTACTTAGTCTTGCAGACATTAAGAGAGAGGTTGTTGTCCTTGCACAAGTGGGCAGGGAGTCATTGATGAGGATGAAGCCCATCTCCAAAAGGACAGGGAGTCATTGTGAATGAAGATGAAGCCCTTCTCCAAAAGGACAGGGAGTCATTGTGAATGAAGATGAAGCCCTTCTCCAAAAGGACAGGGAGTCATTGTGAATGAAGATGAAGCCCTTCTCCAAAAGGACAGGGAGTCACTGTGAATGTGGATGAAGCCCTTCTCCAAAAGGACAGGGAGTCATTGCAAATAAAGATGAAATTGTTTCACCCAAAAGACTTGGAGTAATTGTGTGTAAAGATGAATCTCTTCTTTTAATGGACATAGATTAAATGAATGTAAATGAAAATAAAACCTTTTTCCCAGTGGACAGAGTCATTGTGGATAAAGATTACACCATTCTCCAGAAGGAAAGGCAGTCATAGCGAATGAAGATGAACCCCTTCTCTCAATGGACAGTTAGTCATTATCAATTTAAAGATTCCGGAACCAAATCCCCCTTTAGTCATCTTATTTTATTAATAATTCATAAGCTAAGTTGTATGTAAAAGACCACTTAAAGGAATAGTTTGACCTGAATTCATATTAGGGTAAACGTTCACTTTCCCCTTAACACGTCAACCAAATAGTGGTGTTATTTACCTCTATAAACTTCAAGGTTGTATTCCTTAGAATAATGTTTTTCTTTTTGCTATATATAACTCATTCTCAACTGATGCTTCCTGTGTTCACTAATCAGTTTTGTTCACAAAACGATTTTTCAACTTGGGGAAGTGTATATACAACTTTGTAAACAACCACTTGGCATTAGCTAGTTAACACAAAATCATGGCCAAACTGGGACAGGGGTGAATAATATCTTGTTGTGAAAATGACTATGTACCTTCCCTGCCAACTCAGGTAAAGCAGAGCTTCACCCAAATATGGGTCTATCCCATACTATCCCTTTAAACTGAGATATTGCACAATCACTGGCATAAGTGAACAGACAGACCGAGTGTCAAACAGACCGGCGCAGGCCTTGGAATGGCTCCCATTGTGCAAGTGTGACAGGGCCAGCTAGTGTAATGTTGCTACTGCTGATAGTCTCCCCAAGCACGTCGGACCAACAGGTATGACCTTCAACTGACTGTGCATGGCTGTCATCTTGGTTCGAGACAGATGGCATTCAAGTTACATTATATTACTAGCTGGGATTTTGTCTTCATCCACATCTGGGGTCCCGTATTTCTGCTATGCAATCCATGCTGGGAGCAGCCCAGGGAGAGGACTCTTGGAGACGAAGCACGCACACACAGAGTCAGACACAAACGCATAAGAAAGAATTCTCCACCACCAGAGTTTCTGCATAATTTACAGTTCGTACCGCGTGAAAGGCCGGTTTTTAACCGTCTGTGAAATTGGGCTTATGTAGCAGGCAGGGAGAAGAGAGATATCATAGACGAAGCTGCTTTCCTCTTTGGAGAGCTGCCCTAAAATAGCTTTGAACACTGTGCTTTCGAAGATATCCAGCAGAGCTTCCTTATGCATGGTTCAACATAGTCTTGTTTAGGCCTACAGTCTGTTACTGTTGGTGAGTAATACTTTTACGTCGCTGATCGTTGAATTCAATTATAAAATAAAGAAATGTTGGATCTGAAATATTGCCACTGTTCATAATTATGGATTGAAAAAACAGCTTGTGAAATATATTAATAAATATTTTAGGTGTAGAGAGAATCATACACAGTCCAGACGAAATTCACTTTACACATTTTACTGGATTTTTGTGTGTTATTTTAGGCCATTCTCTAAATCCTACAGTCTCTGGACTGTATCGATACAAAAAAATGCAATGATGCAATGCAGAAGACAGACCTCCAATACCTTCTCCATTGATAACCGTTTAGTCTTACTTTGGGTTGATAATCTGTAAAAATGGATTAAGGCATTAGCAGATCTGAGTGAGTGTAAGAGGATGATAATGATTCCTATCTCAATGGCATCATCCTACATCATTTGTCTCTATGAGGCCCTAAAGTACATTATCCGACCCATTTTTGATAGTGAGAAAATGAGGCCCTTTATAGACTTGTCATGTTTCAGATGTTAAACTGATGACAGCGTAGGAGGTAGAACAAAACAATAGTTCGACACTCGTCTCGCTACACACCTCTGTATCCAACCGACAATGATCTCTAATTATCTGGATATTGAATCACTCATCTTCAGACATCCAAACGTGTCACTCTATATTTGCTATTTTAATCACAAAAGTTGCCACCAGTTGAGTCCTTTAAATCAGATGAAAACCATACCAGGGAAGTGGTAATATGTCAGAGTTAGTCTCAGATAAATATCAGAGTACACAGACCACTGTAATCAGCCAGCCATTCACAGGAAGTCACAAGCCACTGTTAATTCCACGGTCACGCAGCTCATATGCTTTTTAGGTTAGTAGCTGCGTGACAACGGGTGTTTTCATCCAAAAGTCATTCACCAAATCTAAACCAAATACTATGATTCTGATTCGCCTGCATTTCAGACTTGGCAAGAGTAGCTTGATTTGTATTATTACAGTGTACTTTACCCTGGTAGCAGGCAGACATGCTTTGCGAATGTTGCTGAAGATGATTTGATTGACAGTTCTGGTTGCCTAGTGATGGATGTGCTTCAACCAACTTAAACCCATAGAAGTAACACTTCAGTAGGCTACACAACTACTCTGAAGACTCTGAAGATAAATCATGTCCTGGGCCATTTTAAATAACTAATGTTTGTATAGTGAACAGCATTTATATATACAGATAAAATATTTATTACTGTTTTCTTAGTTGTATTACTACCTGAAGATTTTTGTTGTTAAAAGAAAAGAATTCCAAACCCTGGATCGTAAATGCAAATCATTGAGATTATACACATGCCTTTGTAGATCAGAAACTTGTCTTTGCCGAGCTCTAAAGCACTTCAATGTAATTAACTTTTCAGTCGATCAATTGACTGAATCAGTAAACAGTCATAATTCCCATAAAACCATGTGGCACAACTGGAATATGTTTCTGTTGGCTTTCACCACCTGGCAATGTTGATAGTCAATCAATAAAATGTATTTATAAAACACTTTTTACATCAGCAGTTGTCACAAAGTGCGTTTACAAAACACCTAGCCTGAAACCCCAAGGAGCACGCAACAACAGTGTTGAAGCCCGTTGGCTAGGAAGAAGGAACCAGGGGTGACCAGACCTCCTCTGGCTGTGCTGGGTGATGTAAGAGTACAAATATGAATTCATAAATTCATATTCATAAATTCATGTGTCCAGAGTCTATACAGCCTAATTTACAACTTTAACTTTAAAATCAATATGGAAACCCTATACCAGACTTTTTAATTTTCATTACTTTTCATAACTTTTTTTCTTCTTCATTTTTCTTTGAACGTTTATTTCTTTTTTATTTTAATCTGTACATGTTAAATTGATCCATGTCTGTTTTAAGCAAACTGTTCAAATTGTATTTCTCTTTCAATGTCCTGTAAAGCACATTGAATGGCTTCTATGTATGAATTGTGCTGTATAAATACATTTCATTGATTGATTGATGAATCAGAACAGGAGACAAGGAAAAGTTATAGTGCAAACCTACCCTCCCGGCACAATAATAAAGCAGAATGAAACCATATATATATATCCATAGGACAATTTACTTTTATCAATGTTGACAAATCGGGTACATTTAACAAACTTGTCCTAACAAGAATTACACGGTTGCCAAAAGACTAAGCCGGTTCACCCTCAAAAAGCATGCACCTTGTTGGAAGCAAATAGAAATTAATGGTAAAATGTCAATAAAACATCACATTTTGCAGCTAGTTTTTATAGGGATATTGAAGCGTTGACTATAACAATCTGTAGGACCTTCTAAACAATCTCAAATAAACGTTAGTATTTTGATGGACTTTTGGTTGCTCAACAAAGCTGGTTTATTAATGTTTCTTAGCTAGCTATGTAACGAGGCTGTTACAAGTTGTCAAGTTGTCAAGGTTGTCAAGTTGTGTAGCCTTCAGTAGTTAATGTGCATGTTTGGAGAACACAGGAGGAACGGGCAAACAAGACGATACCTGCGGAGTAGACTTTAATCCAGATGTGTTTCCTGGTGTTCCTGAATTGTTTAAATTCAGTTTGATGCCTTAACATTTGAAAGCAAGTTGAGAGGTTATGTGTTTTGTTGGGGTGTGTGCGTGTCTGTGTGTGGTTGTGTGTAAGAGAGGGGGAGAGGGGGAGAGGTTGTGTGTGTAAGAGCACGTCTCCACCATAGATCAAATTGTAGCCAACGTATGCACCTGAATTCGAACATGACGTTGTAATATGTGAGGATGATCCGTGTCTCCATGCAGGGCTGAAGATCCGGGAGGTGATGATCAACGTGTCCCGTCAGCAGGTGGAGGACTTCCACGGCCCAGAGGACTACTGGTGTCTGTGTGTGGCCTGGAGTCACCTGGGCACCTCCAAGAGCCGCAAAGCCACCGTGCGCATTGCCTGTGAGTACCAGCACCGGAGTGGGAAGAGAGATGGGTTGGACCTCTCTCTCCCGGGGGAGAAGGGGGGGTGTAGTGTGTGATTGTGAGTGAAAGAAAGAGAGAACGACTTGTGTGTAAGGCGAGATACTTTGAGTCAAATAAACATGAAATTAATCTCTCTGTGCCGAAGAATGCCAAAACACAACTCTTTGATCGAATCCCAAACATGGATTAATTAGATTTTACTCCCCGGGCCCCCTCCTGTCTCCTCCAGACCTGAGGAAGAACTTTGAGCAAGACCCCCAGGGGAGGGAGGTGCCTATCAAGGGCATGATCGTGCTCCACTGCCGTCCACCAGAGGGAGTGCCAGTTGCTGAGGTAAGGGTGTTTCACCGTGTGTTACTCACATACTTTATTATTCAACTACCCCGGGGCACAGCATCTAATGAAACATATATATTTAGAACAGTGAGGATGGCCGAGCCCTGATGTTTAACTCCTTGCGTGTGCCTGCCTTCTCACGACATATAGAGGTAATGAATGATTAAACCCACACAAATGGGCAGTGCTGGAGCGCTGGTCCTTCTCCATGCGTTGTGGTCATCAAATAGTCAAGTCCATACGCATTGATGGATGTGACTCCAGCTAAGAAAGAGAGTGGTTGAATAATACATTTTAGATGTCCAGGAGTTACTCCAACATGGCACTCGTCCAGGGAAATACTCCCATCCTCATCTACAGAGAAGCAACCCTTACCAACCTCGAAGTGAATCTGGGGCATTACATTTACTCAACTCCCTTTCTTACCTAATCTCGTCGGAAAGCAAACGAGGCCACAATGTGTGTGTTGGCTGCCGAGACTTCACTTTGGATGTTGTTTAAGATTTGTATCAGTTCGCATTGTGTTGTGAGTAAATGTAAACACAGTTATTGCTACCAAGCTAATGCAAGCACTGGAACGCTTGAATCAACACTGAAAGAACGTGCCAACGGTTTAATCAGATTTATGTCAAGCTAAGTAATTAGTGGGATTTTCCATACTGTTTGAAGACATACAAAGCCAGGCATCACATAGAATCACAGCTTTGTAACTTTGCAGTTTCTTCGCTCCGTGCCCTCAAAGGGAATACCAAAGGGAGGTAGATGCCAGAGTGGTTCCACTACTTTGTTTCTCAGCTTTCAGACGGAGGGCTGCATGTGTAAGCTGGCCTGGTGTGTAAAGGTTTCCATGGCACAGAACAGTCAGCAGTGTCACTCAGTAGAAGTCAGTTGGGTGCCTGTGTCTAATATTAGCCATGCAAAAATAATTTATCAAATTCATAAATGTAATCAAAATTAATAAATATCAGTCAGATTTAGATTTCTTTCCTTCAAGTTTACTAGAGTAGACTGTTGTTTAGTTTTATTGAAAGTTCATAGTTAAAAGAACAATTTGCATTTCTAAAAGTAAACAAGTATATGCTTTACCTAGAAAAAGTATTCACCGATTCTTCAATTTCCTTGAATTACAAATTTTACAGAGAAATGTTGTGCTGGTTCTTTATTTGAAGACATTGACAATCTAGTCTATTATTGTGACATTTTGTTATGTTTGAATGTATTAGTAGGGGGGGAAATATCAATAGCAAAACCCCTATACGGTTATAATGCATAGATTCAGAAATGTGTTTTAAAAAAACGTCAAGTGTTTGGGTCACCCGTTAACTACATTTGGATCTATAATCAGGGAGTGGATCACACCACCCAAACACTGTCAATAAAATGTTTTCCCTCAATACTCAGCTCTCAATACAGAAAAACACTTGTGAGAGAATATACAGAAAGGTATGTACAGTGGGGCAAAACAGTATTTAATCAGCCACCAATTGTGCAAGTTCTCCCTCTGAAAAAGTTGAGAAAGGCTTGTAATTTTCATCATATGTACACTTCAACTATGACAGACAAAATGAGAAAAGAAATCCAGAAAATCACATTGTAGGATTTTTAATGAATTAAATTGCAAATGATGGTGGAAAATAAGTATTTGGTCAATAACAAAAGTTTATCTCAATACTTTGTTGTATACCCTTTGTTGGCATTGACAGAGGTCAAACGTTTTCTGTAAGTCTTCACAAGGTTGTCACACACTGTTGGTATTTTGGCCCATTCCTCCATGCAGATCTCCTCTAGAGCAGTGATGTTTTGGGCCTGTTGCTGGGCAACACAGACTTTCAACTCCCTCCAAAGATTTTCTATGGGGTTGAGATCTGGAGACTGGCTAGGCCACTCCAGGACCCTGAAATGCTTCTTACGAAAAGCCACTCCTTCGTTGCCCGGGCGTTGTGTTTGGGATCATTGTCATGCTGAAAGACCCAGCCACGTTTCATCTTCAATGCCCTAGCTGAGGGAAGGAGGTTTTCACTCAAAATCTCACGATGCATGGCCCCATTCATTCTGTCCTTTACACGGATCAGTCGTCCTGGTCCCTTTGCAGAAAAACAGCCCCAAAGCATAATGTTTCCACCCCCATGCTTCACAGTAGGTGTAAGGGGGTCCGGATGGAACGGAGGGTTGTTAGGGGATCCAATTGCGCGAC
Source organism: Novumbra hubbsi (assembly GCA_016801125.1). Lineage (NCBI taxonomy): Eukaryota > Metazoa > Chordata > Actinopteri > Esociformes > Umbridae > Novumbra > Novumbra hubbsi. The sequence goes on from JACXGK010014089.1 coordinate 11,887, forward strand.
GTGAGGGAGGAGGTTGCAGTGCAGAATGAATGAGGCTCTGAGTGGATTGAGCAGTGAATAACGGGGAGGGAGTGAGCGTAAGAGCTCGGACAATAATCCAGGGAGTATGCTCGGGCGAGACGAGCGGAGTGGAAAAATGCCAAGG
>JACXGK010014090.1:0-12031 GCA_016801125.1 Novumbra hubbsi
CTGAGGGTGATTGTGGTTGTTGGCTCTCTGTCCCTTTAGTCCCAGCTATGATACCTGAGGGTGATTGTGGTTGTTGGCTCTCTGTCCCTTTAGTCCCAGCTATGATACCTGAGGGTGATTGTGGTTGTTGGCTCTCTGTCCCTTTAGTCCCAGCTATGATACCTGAGGGTGATTGTGGTTGTTGGCTCTCTGTCCCTTTTGGCCTGATTCTTGCCTAAGTGGGTGGAGTTCATTCCCAGAGTGTCTCAGGATCCCCTGTCTTAGTCCCTAGTTCTACAATGCTATATGACTTTGCCGGGGGTCCCAATAGTTTACGATGGATGTGACGGGGGACAAGGATCGGTCTCACTAGTATTCTCAGGTATCCTTTGGAATCCAGTGAATGTTCGTCCTAACTTTTCTGGTCTCCCTTTTTACCTTAGGAGGACCTGAGCCATTGCCTCCTGCCACCTCCCCTCCCCCTGTGGACTGTAGCCATCCACCTGGTCATGCAGTGGACATAGATTATGTTTAAAGACGCTGGGAACAACCCACATGCATTTGGCAACCTGCTTTCATCTGAACATACAACAATATTGACGCGGCCCTAAAGGTACCCAGGCACAGTCAGAAGGGGAACCTTTAGAGTCTGGTTCCTCTCAGGGTTCTTCCTCAGTTTCAACCCTACCAGGGAGTCTCCTAGCCACTGTGCATCAGCTACGTCGTTGCTTCCGCTTTGGGTGTCAGGCTGTGTGCCCGTAATGGTGCCTTTTGACAACAGCCGATGTGAAAAGGGCGATTTTTCAAATACATTTGATTGATTGATGATATTGTTGCCAAAACTATGGCTGTAACGGTGACAAGGACAAGTCTGCTGAGCGGTTCCATCATGTTATTTTAGGAAGAAAGGAGCGGAAGGTTGAATGCAATCTTTTTATTATTGTTATCACATTTTTTCCAATCTCATTTTCCACATCTGTCAACAACACTCGTCTTCTCCATCCATTTAGCTCCTATCCCTTTATACTTCTGGACGTTCCCAACCACATGGCGGCAGGCCTTTTCATCTTGTACCCAAGTCTGCACAACCCCTGTGAAACGGTCGTCTTGAATTTCATGCTGCCAATGTCACTTGTTCATTCTATCTTAGGCACTCCCCCCTTAGGGACCTTAGGTGGTGGGTATTACGTTTGATTTCAACGGGCGAGATTTCTAAGGATGCCCCTTCAATCATGCGCCGAGCGAGGTCGGAATAAGCGAATGTAGTCGTGTGGGTTTCATTTTGTGAAGCCTCCATGTTATATCGATCATTCCAAGTCAATATTCACTCAAAGTGTAGTAGTGGTCGTGTTCAGTTGATTGAGCCATTGGATGTCTTTCAGCGATGTTCAGCAATCAATGTACCAGCAGATATATTGATAAATGCACAAGGTGTTGACATTATTCCTCTTTCTGAAAAAAAGGACTAGATCTCTGTGAAGACAAACTTCCTGCAGTGGCGCAGTACCAATCTTTCCTCAGCAGGATTTCTAAACCCGCTAGCCTGACTGGGTAATAGTCACTAACTTTACATTACACAGCACAACACAATTTTGTGTCATTATGAGGGATACATTTTTGGACAGGATCTTCTTACAGCCGATTGAAATGCGTTCTAATAGGAATTAAAAGAAGTATTTGCTAATTGAATTAAATGGGCAAAACACAACCACTAGGCATGTACAAAACCGTGGTTACATTACAGTTGACCATGCTGATGTCCAACATTACGGGCAGATTTCCCAGCTGTCTTCCATTTCCAAATGACCAGATTTCCTGTCATCCTTGCCCCTAACTAGACTTCAGCATGTCTCCGTGTGATGGAGGCTTTATGTACCAAATCTCCACCACAAAAACACGAACATAAAAAAAAAAAAAAAAACGCACCTGTTACATTTCTATTTGTATCTCGGGAATTATTAATTATGGAAGCCTAAAGTTCTTTCCACGTTGTATCGGATGATCTGCCGCAAAGAATGACATATTGTTTATGTATTTCTTTGAAGTAGAAGCCTTCCAAATCTCAACCACAAAATACCTGTAGTTCATTATTTTCTCACCACCTAAAGCTCAACCACAACAAGACCAAGCAGCTCTTCCTCTTAGGCTAAGAACTTTAAGACCTCCTAGAATGCAATAACCTGGTTATAAACACCTTTTCAGAGATTTTTTGTTTGTTGGAACAGCTACTATTATGAACACATAAACACATAATGACAACACCATGAACTAGGTGGTAGTAGTAAGCAGTAAGAATCTGCATGACGTAATCTAGTCATCAGGGTTAAATAACTGCTAGGCCTCTTCTAAAATCTGACGGGGCATTTTCTGAGATCATTATTTTCTGAGAATAAAGCGTGTATTCATGCACACGAAATCATCAAAGATTTGGACACAACACAAACAACCATGTTACACGTCAAAGAATATCTATTAGGAATTGATGAGCTGTGGGAAAAGACTGTAGACTGAAAGTCATTACCTTGATGGGTTTGTTAAGCACAATAAAAGTGAGCTGTGACAGTAATGATTTGAAAGTAAACAACTTAGAGGTAATGGGGGGAGGAGGGGAAACTTGCCCAGAAAAAACCCTCATTAACAGCCCTCCAATCTTCCAGGATCCGTTCTCATGTTCAACGCATGTCCGGGCACTGTTCTACATCAACATCTCATCCATTTTAAAGTCAGTCCTGTGCTAGTCATCGTTGCCAATATTGTTTTTCTGCCTAAAATTTTAAATCTGCAAGACAGTCAGCAATATGCAAACGGAATGTCAAACATCTTGAAAACCGAGAGACAACAGTTATTTCCCATAGGCTCACTACAACCAGATGATACATCGGGGAAGAAGCTAGCAGCCATGATGTGACAGGAAGCGTCCACAATGAGAGAGAGGGAATTAGTTCCAACTTAAACTTAAAAAAAAGGAATATTAATAATGTGACTGACTTAAATTTTACCAACATACTTTATCCCATTTCAAAGTCCTTTTCGCTTCAAATTGGTTATTATTTGAGTGGTGAGGGTTGTTTTCAATCCGTCCTCACCAATTTCCTTTTACCAATCTGTTGTTTTTTGCCTTCAAATACACTGTCTCTGTTTCTTTCTAAAAAGGGGTTCTTGTCGATCTGGCTTGATAGAAATGCAGATGGCTGCTTTCATTCCGCCAAGATAGTTTCCTGTCATCAATTCCATCAATGCTGAAAATCATTTTATTTTAAAGGGACAATCACCAATAACCAAGCATACTCCTCACACATTTTGATAAAAATAAACTGAGGGAACTTTCATCTGGAAAAACATGTTTGAAAAGGGGTAATTTGGCTGTCCCTTATTTAAATAAGTCCAAAGTAGAACCCATTCAGCTCCAGGTAGAAACATCTTTGCATAGGGTTATATATGCCACATTGTACCTGTAAACAGAAAGGATTCTGCCAGGAGGTTGTGCCAGGAGGTTGTGCCAGGAGGTTGTGCCAGGAGGTGAACCCTTTCAGAGCATTTGCTCTATAAGCACGTGGACTCTTGCTATAGTCTGTATATTGTGTTTATTAGAAACACTGGAGTGAAGCTCATATTTTAGCTTTTGGCAGTTGAACTAATTTACCAATTTCTTCAAGATTAAATTGGTACATTTAATTTATTTTCCGAAGTCTAAATGTGGATGAAGCAACTGCAGATTGCCCCTTTAGTTAGAGCAGAAATTGGGTGCTGTTTCTGTTTCTGTGTCAGCTTGTACTGCAGGCCTCATAAACCGGATCAACTGTGTCTTCTCATGCTTTAGCAACCACAGAGACTCACAGGACAAGCCCAGATAGAAAGCCACTGCAAACCGACTAATCACATAACTTACACAATCCTATTTCTGCGGTTCTCTCATTATCTCTCTCCTTCTCTCATTCTCTCTCTCTCTGGTTCTCTCTCCTTCTCTCATTCTCTCTCTCTCTGGTTCTCTCTCCCTCTCTCATTCTCTCTCTCTCATTCTCTCTCTCTCCCTCTCTCATTCTCTCTCTCTCATTCTCTCTCTCTCATTCTCTCATTATCTCTCTCTCTGGTTCTCTCTCCCTCTCTCATTCTCTCTCTCTCATTCTCCCATTGCAATAAAATGCAAATGAATTACTCAAAAATCATACAATGTGATTTTCTGGATTTGTGTTTTAGATTCCGTGTCTCACAGTTGAAGTGTACCTATGATAAAAATGACAGACCTCTACATGCTTTGTATGTAGGAAAACCTGCTGTATATAAAAAACCTGCTGTTCTCCCCACTGTATATATACACACACACACCGTCTTTAACCCCTATTTTTTGTTTTGCTCTTCTTGTCTAGAGACATATTCTAAGAGACAGCTTGGAGAGAGCTATGAGACAGCCCCTACTATAGTTTCATTGGATATTTATATTTAAAACAATATGTAAATAATATGATCTGGCTGTGTATGCCAGCATTGCTCTATCTTGATGTTCATGTCTATTGTAATGTGCATTACCATTCTTATTTCATTAGTACTATAACTATGGGTAATCTATAGCTATGAGTAATCTATAACTGTGGGTAATCTATAACTATGGGTAATTTATAACTATGGGTAATCTATAATTAAGGGTAATCTTTGCTAAGTATAATTTACACTTTGTATTTTTGACATGACGCAATTATTCATTCAATGAGTGACGTGTCTCTGATGTGAGACCTGATTGGTCCACTCGAGGTATTCTACCTAAAATGGCATCTTCTGTTTTTGGTCTTGTCAAATATCCTGACAAGGGACCTCGGGCCGAAACATCGTTTTTAATCAATCTTTTGCATGTGATGTGTACAATGTGGGGGACTTTCTCTGTTCGACAACGTCACGCTCAACCAGAACAAAATTAACAAATCTAACCCATGAAAAAAAGCACACTATCACTTTTACACAGGCTATATTTGGCTCAGTTTATACAAAATTAATAAATAAATACAATAGAATAGGTTTTTAAGAATCCATTCCTCCAGGCAATCTCATTCAATATTAAATTAAAAAAAGAAACATTCAATGGAAGAGTAATGAAAAGATAATGAATCTTGCAAGTATGCAGTGTCTTTTGTTTAATAACCTCTTATATTCCACATATCAATTGAATATTAATCAAAAACTGATTAAACTCCCAATACGAACGCATAGGCTCTGTGCTTGCAATAAATTACGACTTAACATTCATAAAAAGACCTCCAACTACCACATGGCCTGTGGGATAGGAAACCACCTGCCATTCCCTAAAAGCCTATAAATCAGGGCTGAGCAAGCTAATGGCAGTGGACAGAGGTAAATCCATCCGGCTTGCCATAGTTAATAAAATGGTTTAGATGGCAAGCAATCTCACCATCCCCTTTTTGTACATCTGAATTTAAATTATTCAGATATTATATTGGACCTACTGTGTAAATGTTTTAATTGTAGCCATTTTCTGGCCTGCAAATCATTTATGATTTACAAATTACGTGGCCCTCCATTTAACCAACGCAACCATCCCAGGACAAGACCACACTTTCATTTAGTAACATTTGGCTCAAACTGTATTTATGAATTAATTTACTCAATATCAGATGTTAACTTCATAGTGTAGACTTTCAAAACGCAACATGGAGGGTTAAGTACATACCAACAGTTAGCCAACACCAGCAATCCTTTTTTCCCCGAAATAAACATAATTTGTCTGACAAAAACGGATGATATTAGCTACTAGAATAACTTACCAAATCCCAGGAGAGCTGGCAACCGGTCAAAATCAATGTGTAAAAAACGTTCTAAAACTTACGTAAAACAAAAGCAGCTAACGTTTGTGATCTGAATTAACCAAATTAAAGGTGATAAGACAAGTCACTTGGAGACCAAATGAGTATGTAAATTCTTTTCGTCTTTTCCGGACAGATTTGCGAATCTCTATGGTCAGATGTACATTACAACTTCCAGAATCCAGTGCAATGTAAATAAACATGGTAGCTCAATGTAACCAATTTGGAATCAATTAAAAATCTATTTGTCCATTACACAACTTGCAAGAATCCAAATTTATATTGTGTCACACACATTTGAGAGCTTCTGAATAATAACATAATTAAATGAATACTGATATCACAGGTAAATAATTCACTCGGGTTAGTTTTAAAATCCTTATGTGGCCCCAGAGCCCAAATATCATTAGGGTGTAGATGTTCTTCCTGATGATAAACACTACAGGGAGTGCGAAGCATGCAACTCCTTCCCTCTCCATTTCTACACCCCTCCCCATTTCTACACCCCTCCCCATTTCTACACCCCTCCCCATTTCTACACCCTTCCCCATTTCTACACCCTTCCCCATTTCTACACCCCTCCCTCCCTCCTTATTCAAAATGACTGTTCAAAACAGTGACGTGACGACATGTGGAAACCAATGAATAGGATGCCGGGTTAGGTAGGTTGGGATAACAGTAATCTCACAATATACTCATACTTCATATTTGATGGTTCTTCAGATTCATTAATTCACACAGCGCATGTTCGATCCGGGGTTGACAGACAAGGGCAGACAGGCTTGTATCCTTTGGGATAGACTCCCAAAACTCCAGGTGTGGAGAATTCTACTGAAATCCAAATAGCAGAATATTTTGGACATGGTAAACACGCAGGGAGGCTGTCGGTTTTTCGGTGGGGTAATGAAACACAGGACCACATTTAGTTTTTGATGTGGTAAAACCTTGTAGGTTAGCCGGTGGTTTTGGATAGAACCTGCTGAGATAAAAGATATTTCACCTTCAGAATATGACTCATGTGTGTGCAGGAAAAACTGTGTACAAAAAGCCACGGTAAATAAAGCTCTGGTAAACATTGCAATCTCACGTCCCTGGCTGCTTCCACTGTGAAGGTAAAAATAGCTTGCCTTAGTGGCAGCTCCTGTGTGTGAGTTGGTGGAGAGGCCGATGTCCTCACCCCTCTGTGAAGCCATCAGGATGGCGCTGTCTGTTCAAGGCCAGGGCGTAGTGCGTCTGACAGACAGGACGCTGGGCGATAGTCCGACAGAACGGGCGAGCCTAGCCCTCGCGTAATGCGGAAGCCGAGCCGACAGAGATTGGAGTAGAGGTGAACTTCGACCCCATAAGCAACTGGAAGGAGTACGTGCTTGGCCCACGTTGACATTTTAGCAGGTGTTGCTATTCTGAGAAAAGTACACACTCTAAAGATTTTAGGGTACTCAGGGAGCCTGTTGAGGCATGACCACGGAGAAATACTGAACACTATGGCCGGGTTCCTGTAGAGCCGTAACGTGATTTAATCAGTAGCAATTCAATATGCTTGACCGTGTACTGTTGCGGTGAGATAAGGTATTTCTCAGCCCAATCACTGAAGCCTTATCATTAAGGGAGGCCATTAAGCCACGCTTAGAGGACTGTGGGTTTGCTTTATTGTTGAGCCATCCTTGAGCCTTGCTCTGCTGTTCTTATCAGCAGCAAATTCGTTAAGTTACACCATCGTTAATTTGGAACATGCCAAAGAAAAAAATTGAGGTGTGGGGAGGGGGGGGTGCATGTGGAGAGAGGAGAGGTGTTAACTGTACCAGAGAGATTGGAACATTTCAGCAACTAGTACTGGACAGTGATCAGTCATATTGACTCTGCAAACCATCCTGGAGGGAGTTGGTTTGATCAGCAAAGATGCCTGATCAGGAGCCAGGTTGAAAGCAAATGGAAGATATTATAACGAATCAAGCTACAAAGGAAAGTTAAGAGTGCAATAGCTAGCACTGCCTTTGGTGAAAAGGCCAAACCAAGGTCCTTTGTACCGATCAGAACAATTGCTCCATGCTTAAACTGCCAATCCAAAATGTCTCCGTACTTTTCCCCCTTCTGTTTCAATGGCATGTTTTGTGGGGAAACAGATGGGAAAACTGAAAGGCCTAACACAGGGCTGGGAAAACTGGTTCTGGAGGGCCTAACACATGGGTGGGGAAACTAGTCCTGGATGTCCTAACACAGGGTTGGGGAAACTGGTCCTGGAAGGCCTAACACTGGGGTGGGGAAACTGGTCTGAATCAGTCACAGATTCAAAGGGGAGAATGAAAACCTGAAGTGTTCTGGACTAGACGAACCGACCTTGCCTACTCCTGGATATGGGCATAGAGGGGTAGCTCTTATACGAGTGGGCAGAAGTCTAACCCGTAACTGTTTAAAACCCTCTATGCGCTCCCAGCTCCACCCCCCTCAAATACTCTGGTGAGAATGTCCCAGGATGAAACACCAGGATCAGTGGTAGCTGGAGGCTGGTTTTAGGCGTTGTTGAACCTCTGTGATGTAGACGAGTGAGCGTCTCACCCTCCCTTGATGTAGTCCAAGAATGTGTGTTCAGACTCCACCGTGAAGGACAGCAGGGACACCTAGGTGGGCGAGACGACATACGAAACAGTTACTCCTCCGTTAGACGGTTCGTTCACCACCAGATCAACCAAAATGGCTACAGTACACAAACGTGATTCATTTGGCTGTGCTACAGTGTTGTTACCAGAGAACATTTTACATTCAACCCAGCTACCTGAAGGCTGTTTAACCACTCAGGTAATCAACGCTAAGAACATTTTTCAATTTAAACATAATTCCCTGGCACATCAGCAATCAAGGCAAACACAGATCTAAAGAAACACATTCACCACAGCCTCCCGTCCCACAGGCTAACCAACCATTGGGCACCCTGGAGTCAGTCATCCAAGAAGAATGAGTTTGGTCAATATCAGGGCTACATATTAGAATTGCTGTTATAGGCAGAACATCAATCTCATTCACACACACACACACACACACACAGATCCATCTCAAGGACTGATGGGGCAAGATGATGGATGTCTCAAGCCTCATCATATTGAGGCCAGGCATCTCAAAGTGTGTGTGTGAGGGGTGTGTGAGCCAAAGCAATAAAAACAATACATTGATATCCTTCTTAACATCTGTCACTGACTGAGTACGGTGGACACACACTCCGTCAATGGCATGATAGCGGTGCGCGGAGAGGAACCGAAGAGCTCCGCCATGCACTCAGACTCGGTTCGAGGTCATTACAAGCTCGTCTGGGTCCTTCATTTGGCCAAGCGCCAAGCGGTTTGTGTTGTACTGCATGCCAAAGACCTTGAGAGTTGGTCAGACAGCAAAACAAACCACCTAGCTTGTTCATCTCATGTCACGGAGGAGACCACATTTGCCGAGGCCAAACGTTTTAAAAATTACAAAAATATAAATCTTCACAAAGTTTTTTCTCAGTTTTGATTAAAATCAGTGTTCTTCCTCTGTTAAACATGGTTACCTACAAGGAAACACTTGCAATGTATTACTTTGCACAAAAAGGGGTTCACAGGCAAGGATATTGCTACTAGTACGATTGCATCTAAATCTACCATTGATCGAATCATCAAGAACATCAAGAGAAGAAGTTTAATTGTTTCTGGGCGCCCCAAGAAAGTCCAGCAAGCACCAGGACTGTCTCCTAAAGTTGATTCAGCTGTGGGATTGGAGCACCACCAGTGCAGAGCTTGCTCAGGAATGGCAGCAGGCAGGTGTGAGTGGGAGGACTTTTGGAAGATGGCCTGGTGTCAAGAAGGGCAGCAAATAAGCCACTTATCTCCAAGAAAAACATCTGGGACAGACAGATATTCTGCAAAAGGTACAGGAATTGGACTGCTGAGGACAGGGATAAAGTCATTTTCTTTGATGAATCTCCTTTCCAAGTGTTTGGGGCATCTGAAAAAACGCTTGTCTGGAGAAGAAAAGATGAGCGCAACCATAAGTCCTGCGTAATGCCAACAGTAAAGCATCCTGAGACCATTCATGTGTGGGGTTGCTTCTCAGCCAAGGGAGTGGGCTCACTCACAAATTTGCCTAAGAACACAACCATAAATAAAGAATGGTACCAAAACATTCTCAGAGAGCAACTTCTCCCAACCATCCAAGAACAGTTTTGGTGAAGAACAATGCCTTTTCCAGCATGATGAAGCACCTTGCCATGAAGCAACAGTGATAACTAAGTGGCTCAGGGAACATACATTTTGGGTCCATGGCCAGGAAACTCCCCAGACCATAATCCCATTAAAAACTTGAGGTCAATCCTCAAGAGGCAGGTGGACAAACATAAACCAACAAATTCTGACAAACTCACAGCATTGATTATGCAAGAACAGACTGCCATCAAATAGGATGTGGGCCAGAAGCTAATTGACAATACGCCAGGGTGAATTGCAGAAGTCTTGAAAAAGAAGAGTCAACACTGCAAATATTGACTCTTTGCAGGTACTTAATGTAATTGTCAATAATAGCTTTTGACACTTATGAAATGCTTATAATTATGCTGCAGTATACCAAAGTAACATCTGACAAAGATCTAGAAACACTGCAGCAGCAAACTTTGTGTAAACCAATACTTGTGTCATTCTCAAAACGTTTGGCCACGGCAGTACACTTGCCAAAAACCCACCAGCCAACTCCACAACTAAGACATGTACGAGGACGATAAAGATCGCAGCAGAAACAAATACATCTAGACATCCAAATGAACTTGTTGCAGGCGCACGGTAACACTGAGTTAACTTAGACGAAAAGAGAAACCTGCACTTTCCTCCCGCTAGAGTAAGTGAGCTTTTGTGTTCTCTAGATATCACGCTTGTGTTAACATTCCTCTGCCCACATCTGTTCAGTGAGCTTAACAGGGTTTTAGTAAGCAACTGCAACCATACCGCTTATTTTACTCCAATCACATCCCACATGTTACTCCAACCCATATCTTACTCCAACCCTCTTCTCACTCATTCACATTCTTTATCTCATTCCAACATGGTCCCTGATTGGACACAACGAAGGGGGCTGCGGTTTCTCTCTTCCTCCACCTTGAGCTTTTAAAAGACTCACCGTCCCAGAATTCATATATCTCTTCTTCTTGAGCTTCTTCTTTGCGCTGACCACCTAGGATCCAACCAGCAGGACATCAAAAAACTGACATGGATACCACAAACAGTGTGTTGTAAATGTTTTGTCACATCAGATGACTCCAGTCCCCCAGGCATATAAACTAGATGTGTTAGGAGTGTGTCACATCCGATTACTCCATTCCCCCAGGCATATAAACTAGATGTGTTAGGAGTGTGTCACATCCGATTACTCCATTCCCCTGGGCCATTTAATAGGGCATGTGAGACTTTAATAACTGCAGTAGGAAATGTTGAGTTGACATCAGATTTACTGCATTAAGAAACGTAGAGATAACAGCAGGCTCAGTGCAGTTGGTAACGTTGGGATGACATCAAGCTGACTGCAGAAAATCTAGAGATATCAGCAAACTTACTGGGGCAGGTAACGTTTTGACAAAGACTAAAGCTTTCTGTAAACCTTTACTGCTGACTGGAAATTGAGTTTTCCAGTGCGGACCTGCCAAATTCACCTTGTGGGGACTGAATGTTTTTTTCTGAGGGGGTGACATAAATGACACACACACAGAAAGAGAAAAAAATATTGAAGGACAGTCAGTGTTCGGGTGGGGAGAAGAGGCCATGGAAGATAGTTGTGTATTCAGGGCCCGAGGCTACAGGACGGTGTGTAGAATAAATGCAGGAACATGCTAGTAAAATAATCAAGGTCATATGAAATGTCCTCAGGGTATATTTTAAAGGTTCCACATGCAAACACACACACACCTTAACCTCACTGTCCATCATTTTGGCAGGATGTTACTTAATGTGTCTCACTGTCCCTCATCTCACCAGGTTGTTATATAGTGTGTCTCACTGCCTCTCATCTCACCAGGAGTGTATATAGTGTCTCACTGCCTCTCATCTCACCAGGAGTGTATATAGTGTCTCACTGCCTCTCATCTCACCAGGAGTGTATATAGTGTGTCACTGTCCCTCATCTCACCAGGAGTGTATATAGTGTGTCTCACTGCCTCTCATCTCACCAGGTTGTTATATAGTGTGTCTCACTGCCTCTCATCTCACCAGGAGTGTATATAGTGTCTCACTGCC
>JACXGK010014091.1:0-12090 GCA_016801125.1 Novumbra hubbsi
GGGTCATCTGTCTGTCTGTAGGCCAAAAATCTGAGTCATCTGTCTGTCTGTAGGCCAATAGTCAGGGTGGTCTTTCTTTAAGTCAGTCTGTGTGTCAAACATGGTTAGTGTAACAGTGATTGGGGAGGTTGGGGACAACAAACTGTCCCAGGAAACACAGAACAGTGGGGAAGGACAGGTGGGTGAAAAGAAAAACTGGTGTTCAAGTATCGAAAAGAAAAACACAAGCTAGGGCAGAGACAAACGGGAACTGCAACTGGCGCAAAAATGTATGTCTTTCTATAGCATCAAAAAGACACGTACACGCAAAGACCACAAACCCGACTAAGAGCGGCGTTGATCTGGCAAAACATTATATAATGCTGGGGTAGAAATAGACAGGTGCTGATGAGGGAATCAGTGACAGGTGCTGATGAGGGAATCAGAGACTGGTGCTGATGAGGGAATCAGTGACAGGTGCTGTTGAGGGAATCAGTGGCAGGTGCTGATGAGGGAATCAGTAACAGGTGCTGATGAGGGAATCAGTGACAGGTGCTGATGAGGGAATCAGTAACAGGTGCTGATGAGGGAATCAGTAACAGGTGCTGATGAGGGAATCAGTAACAGGTGTGCACAATAGGCAGTTGGAATGGAATAGTTGAAGTGGCATGCTGGGGCCCGGAGGCGATGTCTGACAGGAGAAAACCAAACAAAAAGAAGGAAAACAGAAAACCAGGCAAGGACTAATCCAGGGCTCTGACACTGTAGGCCAATAGTCGTAATGGTCTGTGCCTTAGAGGCCTGTTATGGGGAAAGGTTTAGTTCCAGTTTAGCAGCTAAAAGAAGCAGCCACCTATTTAACAGTCCAGGTCAAGTGGAGTGAGAAACTAAAGTTCTTAAACTTTTCTACTGGAGCCTAATGTTCTATTAAGAACTATTAGGCTGTAACATTGACCAGTGCTTTGCAAACCCTTTATGTTTCAAAATATCTTTGGGAATAGGTGCAATGAACGCATATTTAGTTGTATTTAGTGTGGTTGCTTTGGCAAGCCACAATACTGTTATCTCACATATACATGTGTTTATTATTATAGCCACCCTAACTCCTCTTACAGTTGCACTACTGAGACATGACAGGAATCCAAATGTGTGTCTCATTTTTCGATTGCGTTGCTATTGTTGTGTGGATGGTTTTGTTGCAAGGTTTAGAAAATGTTCACTTTTATGTGTCAAAAAACATAGCCACACTGAACGATGGGTAGCTGGCCACACTGAATTCTGGTTGCCTAGCAAATTACGTTAGTCAAACTTTGCAGAATGAGGCCATGCAAATGGCTACTGGTTTGCAAGTAATTTTGCAAGTAATGCTAGCTAGCTACAGTACTGTTTATGCAGTGACAATGAAATGGGACTTCATCAAAGGTAAGGCTGAAGATATTTTGCTACCTTTTTGCCAGCTACTCAGTCTTTTTTATGTGGGAGATAGGTAGGTAGCTAGTTAGCTTGCTATCTAATGGGACTTTTTTTTTTTTTTTGATGGTCAGCTAGGTACCGGGAGATTATCTGGGTTAACTTACTGCCAGTGCACGGCTGGACACTGGATACAGCTGGTGCGACTGCAACCACACAATTTTCCCAGAAATTGTACCTTTTCTAGCTTAGTAATATTTTCCTTCTAATATTTATCCTACAATCACCCATAAACATTAGTGAATTATAAATATGGCTAACATTTTTGATATTGTTAAATATTAATATGTTTATGTACTAGTGCTTTTACTAGTTATTTCCAGCTAACATAGCAAGTTAATCAATATCTGGAGAAAAAAACGTTTGAGAGAAATGCCAAAACAAAAATGCATATACATGCCACTATTATTGGGTATAGGCCTTTCCAAAGACTTGTACTTTCATGTTCCTATGTAGGCAACTTCAATGTTTCATTGAACTGATAATACCCACAAGGCCATTTCAACAGTGCTCAAAACATTGAAAACAACAAAGATATGCTTTGTTTATATTAAGGTCTTTCCTTGAGGACCGTCCAAACCGTCAAAGAGTAGAAAAAGAAACAAGGCGTAAAGACTTGTGAAAGCCTGGGAATGTGGGAATGTTGTTTAGCCTTTAAAGTGTCTTTTGGGAAAAGAGTCACTCCAGGAACTTCACAGTCTCAGATACTCTTAATAATTCACAAGTACGGAAAAGCCAGAAATGGCACGCCCTCAAATGATCTATTTCTGTTCTTTGTGTCCTACAGTTCCACTGTGTTTCTGAAGAGCATATTCTCTAGGCATTTACATGGATCCGCTATGGTTCAGTTCATTATATGTGGTCTTCCATATAATGAGAGACCTCTCTCATTCTCTCTTTCAATTCAAAGGGGCCTCATCATTGAAAATGGTGGTGATAATGTAAACCCTTCTATAACCTGACAATTATGACAGAAAACACACTCTAATATACAACAAAACCTGGGAGTAAATATGGTTAACTGTCACTCCAAACTAGGCCCTAAACTAGTACTCTACCATGCCGCTCCAAACTAGGCCCTAGACTAGTACTCTACCATGCCACTCCAAACTAGGCCCTAAACTAGTACTCTACCATGCCGCTCCAAACTAGGCCCTAAACTAGTACTCTACCATGCTGTTCCAAACTAGGCCCTAAACTAGTACTCTAACATGCCACTCCCAACTAGATTTCCAATATTCGGAAATCCAAGTTGGATGATTCTGCAATTTAAGTTCTCACTTGTATGCAGAGTGGATTCCAGTTCAGCTCTATGACATGGAAGTCAGATCCTATTAAGTCTTGAAGTCATTCGCAGCGGCATACTTCAACCCACTGGGAACGTTGTTGAAGGATAAATATGTTTCTCTTGGTGTGGATAAATATTCTCTAGAACCAGTTTAATACATCATCCTGCTGAGGACAATGAGTGGACACGTGTTTCCGACTCTAGCCATGTTTCTCACGGCAGACCACTAAACCTTGGTTTCAACCAGCTTAATGTCATACTCCCCATCACTAAGCCCTGTCAGGCAAAACGTCCCTTGATATGTATTACCAAGCTTAAGATGCTGCTCCTTACATAATGGCATGACTTAGAAAGTCTGCATGTTTAAAGTCATGAATTTAATAGCGGCGTTATCCTGTGGTGGGCTACAATTCTGGCATTTTCTGAATGCGTCTGGTTGAGAGACCATTCCATTAACAGCGTACTTGTGCTCAGGCTTAGGAAACAAATGTCAGTAATACAATATCCCCAACAAATGTTTTACAGATTTATGTATTTACAAATACAATGTAAACCTCCTGAATGATGCCACCGCTAAATATAAATGAAAGTATTCAGGGCAGGTGAGAATGAAAACAAGCTATAATAAGAAGATTCTCTAAAATCACATGAAATCCCCTTCAATGGTGATGTGGCCTTTAGAAATATACACACACACCCCATTATTATTTGTATTGTCTTTTAACTTGCGTTACGGAGGTTAGCTAGCAGCATTGACGATAGCTAGCAGCATTGAAGATAGCTAGCAGCATTGAAGGTAGCTAGCAGCATTGGAAATAGCTAGCATTAATGAAAATAGCTAGCAAAACTGAAGATCGCTAGCAGCATTGAAAATAGCTAGTGAAACTTAAGATAGCTAGCAAAACTGAAGATAGCAAGCGGCACTGAATATAGCTAGCTGCACTAACATTAGCTGGCAGCGCAGAAGATAGCTAGTAGCGCAGAAGATAGCTACCTTGTGACAAAATACTTTCAATCTGCTGTTGCGGTAGGTCACCTAAGGACCTTGTAGGGTGGATGACCTCTCAAGGCAGGCATTCTTTACATGGCCTGCCTGAAGGCACTAGTTATTTATCTGGACGTACTTAATGGAGTTGGCTGTCTCTGTTCTGTTGTCAAGTACTGCTTGGTAGAAGTGTGGGTGTGTACATCCATCCATGCTGTTGTTCATGTCAGTTCACACTGTTAATGTGGAGCGTTTCGTGGCACCAAATCTCCTGGCCACTAAGATGGCACATTTGAGAACTAATACGCAGCAATTCTGGAAGCCAGTGGCTGTAGAGCAGCGGACTTTACATTACATAACAGCCTGCCACGCAAAAACAGGCCAGCCCTGTGCCCAGGGCTGACTGGGAAACAAGTGCCCTAGTGCTGACTGGGAAACAGGTGCCCAGTGCTGACTGGGAAACAAGTGCCCTAGTGCTGACTGGGAAACAGGTGCCCAGTGCTGACTGGGAAACAAGTGCCCTAGTGCTGACTGGGAAACAGGTGCCCAAAACAAAATACAGCACTGTAAAATTTACAAGATGAAACTTTAAGGACGTGATGTCACGCAAGCCAAACAATGACATGTCACGTCTCCACCTCACAGATGGTGTGAATGTTCCAGATCGTTGGTGTACACACTACCGCTTCTGAGGGTTCAAAAATTGATTGATGCCACGGGACAGTCGACCTGGGAGGTACAGTGACCGAGGAATCTTACACAGGCTCCATGTGTGGCAGGCTTCCCACTCCTCTGGTCAGGGGAAAGCCCAGTTAACAGAAAAGCTCGGGCACCTTTGTACGCATCAAGCTTTTCATGAGCCTTTGATGGAAGTGACTATTTACCTGGAATCTAAAAGGTGTTTTGCACAATTCAGAACCATATTTAATGGAGGATTGTTGAAGGTGGGCTGTACCAACATGTCTCCACTGTGGTTCTGTGGTTGGAGCACAGAACAGCCACCTTAACAGCCACCTTATCTCATTTGATTAAAGAACTATGGTGTCTTTAATTCACAGCCTGCAGCAAGAAAAAGAGAGAGAGAAAGAAAGTAGAAAGATAAGAAAAGTTGGAGACAATGAGAGGGGGAGGAAAATGCAGAAACTGGGAGACAGAAAAAGACACAGCTAGTGAGGGAGGACAGATGGGAGAGACACAGCTAGTGAGGGAGGAGAGATGAGGGAGAGAGACACAGCTAGTGAGGGAGGAGTGATGGGAGAGACACAGCTAGTGAGGGAGGAGAGATGGGAGAGACACAGCTAGTGAGGGAGGAGAGATGGGAGAGAGACACAGCTAGTGAGGGAGGAGAGATGGGAGAGACACAGCTAGTGAGGGAGGACAGATGAAAGAGACACAGCTAGTGAGGGAGGAGAGATGGGAGAGACACAGCTAGTGAGGAAGGACAGATGAGAGAGACACAGCTAGTGAGGGAGGAGAGATTGGAGAGACACAGCTAGTGAGGGAGGAGAGATGGGAGAGACACAGCTAGTGAGGGAGGACAGATGGGAGAGACACAGCTAGTGAGGGAGGAGAGATGGGAGAGACACAGCTAGTGAGGGAGGAGAGATGGGAGAGACACAGCTAGTGAGGGAGGAGAGATGGGAGAGACACAGCTAGTGAGGGAGGACAGATGGGAGAGACACAGCTAGTGAGGGAGGACAGATGGGAACGAGGGAAATGTGGAGTAACTCTGCAATCTCAATGATTCACTGAATATGTCCCCCGACATCCAAAGTATACTCTGCAGCACCCAGGGTCTCATCTGGCCAGAGGGTGGTTGGACTAATCAACACACATAAACACACGTTAAAATCACACACACACAAACGTGTTAATGACATATGGCACATGTATGCAGACTTTTCATTTTCTCCAGCCAGCGAACAATACCAGATATAAACAAGAGGAATCAACACATCCCCGAACTAAACACTGACAACTATTTAAGATAAGTAGTCCCCTGGTGGTCAATGAAGACCAAATGCCCCTCATGTGAGCCCACATGAGCCCACATGGAACTGCGTTCTCCTCTGTTTGCACCCTGGTCCTGTTCCAGGTGTGGCTCTCTTTGAACTCCAGATGGGCTCCTTCCGGGCTGTGTTGGAACACGCTCAGACCTCCCTCCCCCTCCTCCAGTTCCCGCACTCCTTTTTCTGTCATCTTTTGCAGCTTCTTATCTCGTCCTGTCCCCTCTTTCTTTCATCCTGTCCTCCTTCCCCCGTCTGTCCTCCTCCCCACCACTCTCCCCACCCCATCCACCTATCTCCTCCCTGTCACCCGTCTGTCCTCCTTCCCCCGTCTGTCCTCCTCCCCACCACTCCACATGTTTCACTACCTTTAGCGTACTCCTCCTTCGCCTCCTCCTCACTGGGGCTGCCTCCGGAAATAAGTGGAATTGTGGAAGAGTTAACAACTGCAGCACACCTAACTTTGTTCCCAAGAAATGTCTTCTTAAAGCTCATGCAAGAAGACAGCCAGAATAATGGATTAAGAAAGAGGGGAAAGAGCTGCTGTTCTGTTGCTCTGTGCTAACCTCTACTGTAAACAGAAAGAAAGGAAATAGCTGCTGTTCTGTAGCTCTGTGCTAACCTCTACTGTAAACAGAAAGAAAGGAAATAGCTGCTGTTCCGTAGCTCTGTGCTAACCTCTACTGTAAACAGAAAGAAAGGAAATAGCTGCTGTTCTGTAGCTCTGTGCTTACCTTTACTGTAAACAGAAAGAAAGGAAATAGCTGCTGTTCTGTAGCTCTGTGCTAACCTCTACTGTAAACAGAAAGAAAGGAAATAGCTGCTGTTCTGTGCTAACCTTTACTGTAAACAGAAAGAAAGGAAATAGCTGCTGTTCTGTAGCTCTGTGCTAACCTTTACTGTAATTACCTTAATCACACAACAGCCAGAAGCAGGATTTTGTTATGACCTGTCACTCCCCATTAAACTGGTGTGTAAAACTACCGTGCGAAGAGAAACCATGTTTAAAAAGAGTTTTCTAGGTGAGATTAGTAGAAGTTAGACAAAATACCAACTGTTTAATAACATTGTGGCCCATTTTCCCAGAAGGTAGTCAGCATAGAGAACAATGAAGCAATGAAACATTCATACCAAAATTAGTTTGTTGTGAATCTGTGTAAAGCAAATATTTTGTTTATTTGGTATTTTCATTGTTTTTGTCAAACCTCTAGTCTTCGGGATTGTAAGTAAGCATTTCATGAAAAGGTCTATTTGCTGAATATAAATTGATCAACTTAATTATTGCATATAATAAGAATATTCTTTATCATTCTTAACCATTTACACACCAACAGAGACCGGTAATGTCAACGTATGAACCTTACATCTTCAAATAAAAGTAAGGTTTTACTGTTACGCACATGGAAGTGTAGGTAGCACAGTTCTGTAAAGGCATACATTAGGAATGGCCAGAATGAAACAGCACCTATATAATGTGTCCATATATCATAACTTCACCCTTAAGACATTAGATTAGATGCTCAACAAAACTAAAATAATGGGTTGTGGTATGTGGGTCTACACTGAGTTGTGGTGTGTGGGTCTACACTGAGTTGTGGTGTGTGGGTCTACACTGAGTTGTGGTGTGTGGGTCTACACTGAGTTGTGGTGTGTGGGTCTACACTGAGTTGTGGTGTGTGGGTCTACACTGAGTTGTGGTGTGTGGGTCTACACTGAGTTGTGGTGTGTGGGTCTACACTGAGTTGTGGTGTGTGGGTCTACACTGCAGTGTTCCAGCTTCAGAATCAATATCAGACTCCTTGAACTTTAAAACAGCATGACCTTCTCTTGCTGTACTCACAGCCATCCGTGACGTGTTCTTCACAAGTAAGAGTTAGAGACACACAGCCATTTCCAACACAACAGCATCATGAAGGTTGAATCCTAAACGACACTCTAGGCACTATTTAGCAAAAGTAGTGCACTACATTGGAAACAGGGTGTAATTTGGGACTGATAGTGGTCGACCTCCACCCAGTCAACAGCAGCTATGCATTATTAAAGAGCATCTACTCGTCTCCCAGAACAGCGCATCTCTACTGGACCGCATCTACTACACTGCGATTGACCCAGCCTCCTGTGGTTTGGTCAAAAAGCAGTGAGGAGTGTCATTTGGGACGTGCTGTCGCCTCCCATGGACCAACCCGCTCATAGAAACAGCATATTGACCAGAGAATCCACCAATCACAGGAGCATCATTAAAAAATGGGCCAAGACCTTCATACAGAAGTGGGAGGAATGATGACGAAGGGAGGCAGGGATGTGTGTGTAAACAAGGAGGAAGAGATGGAGAGTGGGAGGCAGGGTGGGAGTGAGGCTGAGAGGGAGGGAGGGTGGGAGGAAGTGGGCAGGGGGGATGAAGTGGGCAGGGTGGGAAGGAGTAGGAAGGAGTAGGCACTTACCGCAAACAGAGATCCTTGATAGACACATGCTCCTGTGCAGGAGGAGGGGAAGACAACCGTTACTCCAATGGGCATTCCAGAACAACACCTCAGAATTATACCCAGCCCAGGTCCAAACTGGCTCGGATGACCTACATTAGTGTCTGTCAGTGTGACGTTTTGCCATTCCGGATAGTTATAAATGGCTATTTTAGGCTTGGGTTAAGTTTAGGATTCAAGGTTTAAGGTTAGGTTTAAGGTTAGTGGTTTAAAAAATTGAAATGCATTTTGGACTCACAGTGTCCTTACAAGTGTCGTAAAACGAGCATTTGTGTATGTGTGTGGGGGGGGCGGGGGATTTGTGTGGGTACATATCAGTTGGCAGCCTTTCACTGTAAACTTAGTAGCCAATAGCCATGAAAAAAGTGGGTTGTTTGTTTAAATAACAGTGGCCATGGTTGTCCCTGCAAACATGGACATAAAACTGTGAAACCAACAAAGCAGCCCCAGTGTGGCCCAGGTGTGGCTCTTTCAACACGCTTTGGGACACCGGAGGCTCCGGGGGTCAAAGGCACCGGGGAAGTCTGACGACGGGGAAGTATCGTCCTTACAGTTCAACAGGCTTCACACTGTAGCCACAATGGAAGAGGACAACCGCGGAGAGACACAGACCAGCTGTCGCCTAAATCACATCAGTTCACCAGGACAGTCGTGCTCTCTAGGCTGCTGGGCAAGCGTTGCATTTTCTTTTCTATCAGCATAGAAGTTCTATGATTTCTTTATGCGTTTCACTGACACGTGATAAAGTAGTGATGTATCACCGATAACGCAAAAGGTAGCCAAGGGTTATTATATTAACACGTTTGTTTAGGCGTGTGAGTCATTTGATCAATTCAATACGAGTTAGGCACAGATTACAGATTTGGCTGGGATTATAATCTGTCAGAACATGAATATTAATCAGTCTGATGCGGATTGTGAAATGGGGCATTTCTCCCCACAGGGAAAAGATTGCAAGGGCGCCAGCTGGTTTAGTTATGGTGAGATGTTCAGATTGAATGGCTCAAACACGCCATGTGGATCTAAATATGCGGAAAGACTATTCTTAATGCAGTCTTGAGTCTTCTTTTTGTACCGATTTAAGTTGCCCAAACAGAACAATGAACGCAGAACATAAACTCCAGTGTCTGAACACATGCAGACAAATAATACACTATAAGATATCTATTTGCAACCTTTCCCAGGCGAAATCGTTCATCATAACGAATTTATGACATTTGTTTAGGCGTACCGGAGATAATATTTCCATATTTAATAAAAAACGTGCTAAATGAGTTGACTGAATTAGGGCCAAAACACTCACCATGTATTGTTGAAATGGCAGCAAGAATTCTAGCCAAAGCGACTACGAGGACCCATTGTAAATCCATGTTCAACACATACAATGCATTCAATCCAACAGAGCGGGATGTAGTATCTTTCTAGCTCGAATCCCACCGATTCTCAAACAGCATTATTGTTTTCCGATGTTTCAGATAATTTTAACCACTGGAACACCGGCAGTGGATCTTTGACCGGGCTGGAGAAAAGTTGAGCTACACGTGAAGCCCGCAGGTTGGAACCGGGACCCGCTCTCTCCCTTTTGAAAAACGCTGCAGGTCCGGACTTCGTAGCCAGGGAATGAAGTCCCAACTGTTTGCGGTCGGCGTAAGTTCAATACAAAAATGCAGGTGTCACAGAGCGTAGATTTAATGGCTGACGACGACAGAAAATCCCTCGGGAAACCATGTAATTATCCAGTAAACTCCGGTCGCTCACTTGCCCCAGTCGCGCTGCGCTCTATTAGGGGGCTTAAGCACCCTTTTCTCTCACGACGCCCACTCCAAATCGTAGGACGTCCCCCGAACTCCAAAGGGAGGTTTAAAATCAGTATCCAGAAATTTAGGAAGTGCAGCTCATTCTTCACAGTGAATAGAGATACACGAATAAAACAAATATATAAATTAACATTTACGAAAACAGCTATTTTAAATGTATCTTATTCTGAAAAAGTCATCTTGCGCGGGTCCAAAATACCATACAATGCTATTATGTGTCCTAGAAGTTAGGGACGTAGATATGAGCCGTAACTCCTGTATGAAGACCTGCAAGCATTAGCGGGAAACATAACGTTGACTATTGAACTACATCATAAGTACCGCTAATACTTCGGTAATTTCACGGTGTCCAAAATGAGATTCCTTAGGGTCACGTGGTAGCAACCTGATCTTTTGTCTAAGGCAAAGCTTTTGTCCGGGTCGTAGAAGAGATCGGAAAAACAAGGCAGTTTCCTTCAGAAAGCAAGTTGCCGCCGCTGCTGATCCGTGCATGCGTGAATTCCTCAGCGCTGTGGTCAAGTTAAACCAGCTATACTGTTATGGAAAGAAAAATGCTAATAAGCAATTTAGACTGGGGTAGACGTACTTACTATCTAACCGATCTCCCAGTAAAACCGTCCTAATCGACCGTTTATCGATCTGTCATTCCATGACAATAGCAGTGGATTATTCACAATTGTAAAGCAGGTAAAACATGTCTCATTGAACGTGTTGAAGGCCTGCTGTGCCCGTGTAGCTACAATTATATAGCATTATTCATTAGTCTTTGGCCCAGCTTGACAGAATAATAACGTATGGGTGATTACATCAAAACAGCGGATACGCTGTATAATTGAGGTTCGGACTCCTGGGAATACGATGAAAGACGTTGTCTGGTAGTGCACGTCGTTATTGCCATCTGGCGGTCGTGGACTGGAAGTGCATTACTGTCCAGTCAGCGTACCCATGGCTTATTCCGACCAACATAATATTGTTACATTATTAATAGAAATTACATTTACATTGTAGTTAATTATTAAACTTATCCAGAGCTAGTTGTTCCATTCTTTGTCTCAGACCACATTTGTTTTTAAACACACAATCAGTCGGTTTTAACAGGCACTTATTGTCCATATCAACATTAACAGTAAATTATAAATATAAAGAAGTCACAGGAAAGCGCTTATAACATGTTCATAGTTTATTAAATACATTATGATACACAGTAATACATAAAGTCTTAAGCACTTTCAATCCGTATTTTCCTCTTGGGTCTGCTGTACAAATTCTTCGCTCTTAATGAGCAAGCCCTCACTGCTCTGACTGCTGATGATCGCTCGCTCTATGAAAGGTCCTTTATTAAGAAGGGAAGACGGAAGGCATGTCAGGTAAAACTTGAAAAACTATCATCTGAAGCATCATGAGAACCAGTAGGTAGACTATCATCTGAAGCATCATATGAACCAGTACGTAAACTATCATCTGAAGCATCATATGAACCAGTACGTAAACTAATCTGAAGCATCATGTGAACCAGTACGTAAACTATCATCTTAAGCATCATATGAACCAGTACGTAAACTATCATCTGAAGCATCATGTGAACCAGTACGTAAACTATCATCTGAAGCATCATGTGAACCAGTACGTAAACTATCATCTGAAGCATCATGTGAACCAGTACGTAAACTATCATCTGAAGCATCATGTGAACCAGTACGTAAACTATCATCTGAAGCATCATGTGAACCTGTACATGGACTAAATATTTTAGTGACAGGGGTTCAGTCCCCAAATTCACTATACTTTCTTCCCAATGGCTTTAGGCTGTCCCCGCATGACAATGGTTATTCCGGAGGATAAACAGAGTTATGAAAATAACAATTTTAAAGCTGTTATGGTCTTGTGCTAGCACCACTACTACATAAAGCTGTTATGGTCTTGTGCTAGCACCACTACTACATAAAGCTGTTATGGTCTTGTGCTAGCACCACTACTACATAAAGCTGTTATGGTCTTGTGCTAGCACCACTACTACATAAAGCTGTTATGGTCTTGTGCTAGCACCACTACTACATAAAGCTGT
>JACXGK010014092.1:0-12023 GCA_016801125.1 Novumbra hubbsi
AAGCGGGGACCTATCATCCAAGCCAAGCGGGGACCTATCATCCAAGCCAAGCGGGGACCTATCATCCAAGCCAAGCGGGGACCTATCATCCAAGCCAAGCGGGGACCTATCATCCAAGCCAAGCGGGGACCTATCATCCAAGCCAAGCAGGGACCTATCATCCAAGCCAAGCAGGGACCTATCATCCATGCCAAGCAGGGACCTATCATTAAGGCCAAGCTGTGGTTATTCCAAGAGGGCTCTATGTTTTTCTGAGCATACTCAACACTTTGATTAATGAACTAGATGAGTTCAAAATCTCCCCGCTAATTACTAATGTAGCGTAATGGAGCCGATGCCACCAGATGATCACCTGCTAGGTGTGCTACTCACACTAGATGTTGAGGTGTTCTCAACCGACCAACAAATACGGGGTGATGTAACAATCTTTGTAAACTATTACGAACACATATTGTGCCAAATAATCTTTGAGGTTCCCTATAAGACCAGATCAGCTTCCCAAACCATGCGTGGAATCTATTTCACTCTCAATTCACCATGAACTGCTCATTGACGACCTCCAAACCTTTAGCTAACCTACACTCACAAACATTGGCATCGCTCTGCTTGGCGACCGGTTGAAGTTACATAATAAATAATACTATACTTTCTCCACCATAATATGTTCCTCTTCCCTGCCCCCTCTTGATGTGACACAACTCAGCATTCCTGTCACTGTCTGCCTGCTTTCCTCTCTCTACAAATGCCTCTGTCCGGGTCCCAACACACTCCTGGACCTAATCCGATTGGAACTGTCAAACCATAATACCTGTTGGACCAGTATTCCTCCTATGTCATGTTCTCAACTCTTCCTTCAAGGAGGCCTGGTTGGAAGTGGCAGTTGCATAATATGTACTTCAGATAAACACTCCACAAAGAACACTATTTCTCACAGAACAGCCCGGTAAAACAAAACAGTAATTCATCTACAAGATATGATACAAAATAATCATAAACCTCAAACGATTTGAGTAACTTGCTAAAGATATAGATTACGCACATAAAATCTGTTGATAAACTCTGATCAGAAGCCCAAAATAATTTTATTCATTGTACTCAATGAAATTTTCTTTGGCAAAACCGTGTTTCCTCGCTTTTCTCTCCAATACACCAATGACTACCTACATTATATTACACCTTTAATGGTTAACTTTAAACAGTTTCTTAAAAGCTTCCATAAAAAAAACCTTGCTCTGACCAGCTTGGTTAAATCATTAAGCATTTCAGAAAGCACTTAGTGGACTTCCACTGGCTCTTCCACGGTAATTGGTATGGCATCGTACGGAGATCATTAGTGGAAATGGCCTTTTGTTTTTTTATTTCCGCCCGGCTATTGTTTATGTTATGGTAGGCGTGTGCATGCATGTGTGTATGAAGTGTGTGTGTGTGAGATTGTCTGCCTTGGGTACACCCAAGGAAGCTCGAAAGTGTCAGAGAATTTATTAATTTCTTCTGTACAGTAGATCTTTCCAAACCACTTCCAAAAGACTGATGAATAAATATGTGATTTTTTGCTATTGCTCCCTAAAAACCAGATTATATTTATATGTCATTAAGGCTTTTAACTGGCGGCATTACACATATCCCAACATTGACTCCACAGTGACCCAGTGATGACCTCTGTATTTCTAAACGTTTCTCCAGTCCTTTAGAGGGGTTTTACACTATATTCTTTTAACAAAACCTGATAATTTAAATAACAGTAACATAACATGAAAAAAAATATTTGTTTAACATGAACAAAACAAAAAACATTTGTTTTTTTTCATCCATTTCCAAAAATATCTTTGACGCAATTCTGGCATCAAGTCTAAG
The DNA here is from genome assembly GCA_016801125.1 of Novumbra hubbsi. Lineage (NCBI taxonomy): Eukaryota > Metazoa > Chordata > Actinopteri > Esociformes > Umbridae > Novumbra > Novumbra hubbsi. Next base: position 1,855 of record JACXGK010014092.1, read on the forward strand.
TAAGACTATCGTAGTGAAAAAACAGCCCATTTTTATTGACTCTACAGGCGCATTTCCAGGTGTTTCCACCAAGGCATTAGTGCTAGATTAAGTTCAGGCATGACAGTTAGGGTACGAAGGTTAAGGTTACGTTTTCGACTAAGGGTTAGGGAAGAGGGAACTTGGATTTTTAGGTGTCAGTTCCCCAAAAGGATTGAATGCCAAACTTTCATTAGCGAAAATCTATTGTTTGACTTTACAATTTAACTTTTAACAGATTTATTTCAAATGAAAGTAACTGTTTTTTAACTACTTTGAAAATACTGACAAGTGAGAAGCTTAGTAAGGTTTTTTTGGCTAAGGGTTAGGTTTAGAATTAGGGTGTGTATGTTTGTTCGGGTGTGCGTACAACACATAAGGTGCACACTTGTGTCCATACACGCTGGAATAGTATGTACATTCAGCAATAATACAATACATTTGAGATTTATCAAAATGTAAAAAAGATCCTCAAGAACTCAAGAATGTCCACAAACCAATATTTTATCTATTATATGAACCGATCTGACTCTCACAAGGCCTCACGGATTCTGCGAGGACTTGAAAGGACAGTTTATAGGTAGAAACTAAAACAACAAAAATGAACGTTCGACAAGTAGTTTAATAACCCCTCGTATTTACTACTAAACATCAAAGACAGGGCAAAAGCAGCCCTTGTAGGGGCCAGGTTAAAACACTCTTTGTTTGGTGGCCATTACCGCACATAGGGGACACCTTGTCCACGCACATAAATCTAACACGGCTAGATTGCACTTTCTTTCTCGCTTTTTAATTGACCAGCTAGACTGTCTGGAACACCTTCCCATCCGGAGCCCATGGGGATTAGTGTCAGAAGACCATTTTATATAGAACGGAAAACATTTCAGATACGCTCAAATGCTTTTTCTTTTTAATTGGAAAATGATCGAAGAAACGCTTAGTGGATTACTTTTTACTCAGCATACTGCGGAGGAGGCAACAGGTATTTGTTTATGCAAGGAGCAAAACAAATATCAAGAATCTAAAAAGTTACGATGTTGAAATCTTTAAGTGATTCTGCAGCTTTGTCTCGAAGTACATTGCTGCAAAACCTGGAACGCGGCTCACGGGATAAGATGTTTCTGGGTCAGGAAAATATGTTTTTGAAGGAGCACAGCTTCTGCTTGCATTAAGATATTGAAGACTTATGGAATGTTACGAGCAATTATGCAATATTCTGGGTCTTGAAAATCTCAGATGCAGAAATAAACTGTGAAGAACTGTGTTGGATTCATTATGCCTTAATTGATATAAAAAAAAGCACTGTTAAAGGAAGGGACTCGCTGTCTTGTCTATTGACATGTTTCTTAATGTTTTCATTGTCCTCCCTAATGAACAAAGCCCTGATTGCTTTAGTCAGGTTCAACCAGCAAGTCCCTACTGACGACAATTGTCAATGCTTTGGGGCTGTTTGCGGTGAGGACTATTGTCAGTTGTTTATAATTAACACCAAGTTACACCATAAGGAATGAAGAAGGAACCCGGTGGATCTATACAAACAGCAGTGAAGTGAGGACATGCTCCCTCCAGATGCATTATAGAGCTACGTGCTGTGTTGTCTCATGGTGTTGGAAGCAGGGATTAACCCAGAACCTTAATAGACAAAGGAACATGGTGGTCAATTGTTTCTGTACTCGGCATGTTTTGTGGGGCTGTTTCAAGAAAAAGGAAAAGACTGTGACTTAACATGTATATAGCCTGTGGGTATGTAAACGGTCATGGTTCAATCAGTACGAAGGAAATGCAGTCACAGTTGCTCTGTGACCCTACTCTGTCGGGTCAGGATGGAGAAATGACTCAAGAGACTTCAGTGCAAATTGTCCACCACCTTGAGTAGACGTTATTTCAGAAGTTATGAGAGCGAATGTTTTAAAAGGATTCAGAAGTCTTTTCTTTAAGAGAAACTAACGACAAACTCTTAAAACACCCCCCTAAAAGGAGTGCTTGAGGGAGTACTGACTTTGAAAATGTAACCTGAAGGAAGGTTTCATAACAACCTCATAATAATAACAACCTGTAAGGACATCTGTTAAAAGACACAAAGTGGATAATAATAATAATAATGTAAATGTTAAAATATGTTTTTTACATTACTTGTTAAAAAATGCTTGTGGCGATGATATGCCACCTCCCTATGTCATGCAATGGTTGTCCTGGCTGGTGACACTGATGTAAACGCAAGTGTTTGACAGTGTTATGAAGTGGATTAAGGTAGCTATTCCCAAACTCTACTTTATATTGCTTTTAGTCTATTATCCACATGATTCACTTGCATTCTCAAATAAGGATTCTTTAATCAAGGAAAAAATTTAAAAAGTCTAAACCAAGAATACTTGTTAACAGCATGAGTAACAAGACAAACCAAGAATACTTGTTAACAGCACGAGTAACAAGACAAACCAAGAATACTTGTTAACAGCACGAGTAACAAGACTAAACCAAGAATACTTGTTAACAGCATAAGTAACAAGACTAAACCAAGAATACTTGTTAACAGCAGAGGTAACATGACTAAACCAAGAACACTTGTTAACAGCACGAGTAACAAGACTAAAGCAGCAACTGAGCACAAACTGCTAAATGTGCAAGCTCTTTAAATTCCATCGGTGTCATGTTTCACAGCTTAAACCAGCCAGAAAGAGTGAGACAGAAGAAGGAACTTAACAATCACCGCAACTTACGCTTTTGATTCCTAATTAAAGTGCTTCAATTTAGAGTGAGTGTAGACTCTAAATGGAAGCCCTACTGTATTAAGGCAATTACTAGACAATGCTATCCCCTCAACAAGACGCCAGGTATAAAGGCTGATACAGGCAAAGTGAAGGTGTCCCAAAATACAGGCCGTATTTATCAAGGTTCGATATGTTTTGTCTACGAGTTACTTCACAGTGTACTCCATAACCTGTAAAAGGAAAATGGTCGCTGATGTTCTTTTTTCTTAGCTGTACAAAAAGCATTGTGGCAAAATAGTAAGGCCACTGAACCAATCATGACATCATGAAACCCTCTTTTGTGAAGTTCTGCTCGTAACATCTCTCTCATAGTTCTCTAGTTTCTACCAACATGCTTCCATGTTTTAGGTGGTTATTTATCATGTCTCCATCAGGTGGACGGCCCCATAGATACTTCATGTTTAGAAGTAAAGTGTACCCCTTCATCAACTTTTGACAGGGGTATGGAAAACCAGCCTCGTTGATATGCACCAGGGGGTATCTTCATCCTCAAGCCCCAGAGATGCCACCTATGTGCTAATGTCATTAGTGACACATCAGGTAATCTTGCTGGAGAAGGAAGTCTAGCTGGGCAACCTTGAAACAAGACCACGCGCAACATTGCAGTTCAAATAAACACAAGCCCATTCAACAGTGCTGATAGACATGAAACCGTCTGGCTATGCTGTGTCAACATAGACCAACTGGCCACAGTGGATAAGGCGGAAGTCAAAAGTAAAACTTACGTTTGGAAAACAGGGAATGTTATCTTTCAGTTGAAAAAGACAATACAATGGCTGGTGTTGAGTGCTGTCGATTGTCACTAAAATGAATGAGCGCCCAGTCAGTCAGTGTTTCTACTTCTGCGTTGAATTGAATATATATCCTGACTGACAAGGATATCGAAATGGATGTTTTAACAGGGGGACAAATAATAACAATTACATTAGGGCAGAACCAATCGTCGGTTGGAAGGGAGTTCGCTTCCTCGTCTCATGCCCTTGTCTTTAAAGACTGAGTGCTTTGTTTCAGCCAAGAGATTAACTGATAGAAAGGCAGGCCAGCTGATATTCGAGACTGCTGTGCGTGAGCCTGCCTGCTTCTGGAAATGACAAATATTTTGTTTTTTTGTGTTCCTGGGGCTTGTCATTGTCCTGTTGTCATGCAACGAGGACGTTAGCTAACTCTTGCTTCTGCTTGTTTGCCTTCTCTGGTTGGTTATGGTAATGATTAGTCCCTCACTACCAAAAAGGAAATGAATGTTTAAATCATATTGTATTCAGTCACGCCGATGCCAATAAATATGCAATTCATTGTATGCATTTCCAACGGTCATTGGTGGCGCAATTACACCTTAGGGGCAAAGTCATAATCAGGTGTGAGTCAAAAGTCTATTCTCTCAGGTAGAACGTATGCCTGCATCATCGACAGGGAGTGGCGTTATCATCAGGTTTCACAGATCAGCCGTCAATGTACACTGGGGTTTTAACACAATAATCTCTGTCAAAACACCCAGGTAAAAGGTAAAACATTTTTGTTTTATCGCACGTTTTATGTCTTGTAATAACTCACGTTTTTATAAAGACACATAAAACGCATCTGGATAGCTACCTGGAGATAACAATACACTGAACATGTACAGAATTAAAACACAAATAACATATTTATAACTCTACTAAGCAATTTTATTGTAGTGGGTTTGGTAAGGATGATTATAGTGTTTATTCTAAGCTACACATAAGCATGTCGTTTGTCAGAGGAAGTGGCAATTGTAGGCATTTTAAAGTTATCCCATCCTCAAGTGGTGTAGGTGGAAACCTTACAGACTAGCTTTTGCTTCTATAAATAGCTTTAGAGGTTCCATATTGGAGAAGAATTAGGGTACGGAAATGCCTGTGTTCTACTGGGAAACGATCCAAACCCTGTTTTAACCAGCAGCATTTGACATGGGATATAGTCTATAGCCTACATCTATAAACTTGAGTTAAAGACCTCTGTCTACTTAACTGTTTTTTGCATTGTAAGGATCGATGTTGCATATATAATGCTAACTCATATGCATATTAATTCCTTTAACTGCATAACAATTGTCATTTAAGCGAGGTCTTAATAATCTACTTACCTCGGTAAAGAAATTGTCCATAGTCCGAAAATTAATCCACAAGGATCTCTGTATGCAAATCGAGCAACCAAACCATGTGTTCTGATGTACAGGGCAAAATCATCCACTCAGTCTTAGTCCATTATCATTCCATGAAACAAGGAGAGGGAATACATTCTACTGAAACTTTTGCCTTTGTTTCATAGAAAGTACCAGCAAAACCATATGTCCTTCAAATCCTTTTTTGGCGACTGCTCCACTAAAGTTTAGACTATTGTTGCGCGACTAAACTTTGTATTGAGATCAAAATCCTGTGCGCCGGGGCACTTAGTCTGCCGGCAGTCATACACACATTGGTAAATACTGTAGTCAAGCGTGCTCAACTAAAGTATTTGTGTCGACTGGCTAGCCAAGTTTGGAGAGACTCCATCAGTAAGTGTTGTAACTCCACCCAGCGCCGTTTGAATGGTAAAGTAATCCCCATCCCAGGATAGCCTCTCTTACCCCGCCTGCCGTTCAAAGTATCCTGACGTCTGGAACCATTTTTATCAGCAATTTCATACTGTGGCGGAGCAGCTTATAAAACAGTGTGAAACTATAGACAATGCGGAACATTTTCATGTCTTTATCAATAGACTGGCCTAATAACATACAGTTTTCCTTTTGTGCGTGATCAAATGATGTTGTGAAGGCAATCTATATTGATGTAATGTGAAACTGAAATGGACTTTGCTGGAACATTTCTTCTTGTCCAAAAATGTAAAACTAAAAGTTTATAAGATAATTCATCAATTTTTTTGGGTGGGGGGGGAACACGCTCTCCGGTCATTTAGTAATTACAACTCCCTACTCTGTTATAACCGATTCCTTAAAGATCATGTACTTTCAATATCGTTACTATTTTATGTGTTTGTTACACAGTTTTACTCACAATCTGACAAAATTCTGTGTAGCTACACTTATGTGTTTTACTATAAGTAATGTGGTGTGGTTTTATTATCCGTTTTAAAAATCATATTGCTGTTGCTGTAATAATAATCATTTGGTTTGACCTTATTTAATGGTCAAACCAAAAAAATATCAGGCCCATTAATTCTATCAAAATTATTTTAACATGATGTAAAAAAAATGTAAAGGCTAATTATCATTATACGCTGCTCCAAAAATGGAAAGGAAAAATTAAATTGCAAATCAGGTCTTAAAAAATAAAATATATTAAAGATCAAAACATATTGTTATTAGTTGAGAACAAAATGACGTAGAACAATTGAAATCACAGTGTGTATAGACCCCACGTGCCTGTATGCACTCCCGACAACGTCTGGGCATGCTCCTGAGGGACCTCCTCCCAGACCTGGATCAGGGACCTCCTGGACAGTCTGTGGCTCTACTTGGTAGCATCGGATGCCCCAATACGTGACGTCCCAGAGGTTTTCAGTTGGATTCAAGTCTGGAGAACGTGAGGGCCAGTCAATGGCATCAATGCCTTTCTATTCCTGGAACTGCCTACACACACTGACCACATGAGGCTGGGCATTGTCCTGCACCAGGAGGAACCCAGGGCCCACTGCACCAGTGTAAGATCTGACGACGCGTCTGAGGATTTCATCCATCTAAGAACCATCACTGACCCACCGGCCAAACCGGTCATGCTGGATGATGTTGCTGACTCTATCATGTCTGACACGTGCTCCGTGTGAACCTGCTCTCATCTGTGAAGCGAACGAGGCACCAATGGAGGATCTGCCAGTTCTGGGGTTCTCTGGATGTGCCCGATGCTGGGCTCATGAATACAGTAGGTTAAGGAACACCTCATAACCAATAAGTCCCATTCACAAATCTCTGCTGTTCCACTCCTCGCCTAAACATTAAATCTCCCTAAACAGGAAGAGGAAGACAAACATTTCCTGTAGCACCAAATTAGACTTAGATCCTAGATGAGAGATAAGGGCTGTGCTTTTCCGCTGCCTGTATTCCCGTCTCAGTGATGGAGTCAAAAGAGACTTTTCTCTTCCGACAAACAAACAGATGTGCTTGTATACACTGACAGTTTTACAAACACTCACTCTCAGCCAAAATGTATAGGTAGAGAGAGATGCTTATGAGTCAAATACAGACAGAGAGACTCACAGACAATTTTGTAATATGGTAAACAAGAAAATAACTTGTTGTCATGCGTATACCCCAATCCCTTTTGCCTCAGTTATATTGTGTCTGCCACTCGCTCTTAGGGGTGACATATCACCCCATCTGAGGTTGAGATATGTGTAGTTAACCCATTTACAGGTTTAAGCGATAGGATAGGGTAAACCCCCACATGAATAAATGGGAACCATATTATTTTACAACATCATAATTGATCTGTAATTACCATAGAATAATTTCCTGTTTCATTTAGGGACTTTGTTTTCCATTCCTTTGGGCTTTTGGCACGGAACTGATGCTTTTGGCATCAAACGTTTTTCAATCCCAGCGTAATTAATCCACAAACAAGAGCCTTGTCCGGAAACTCCTGGAGATGAAACGTTATCTCGAACAATTTCAACTAAATGTTGTCCGCCCCAAGCAGTTGGAGAGGCAAGCTACACAGCATGAGCACCACATGAAAGGTGTGTCAGTCTGTGTGCCGCACGTCCTACCTGATAATTAAAGGTGAAACGATGTACAGGTGTACTGGAGAAAATCTCTGCCGTTTTCTGTAAAGACTTCAACAGACGCTCTGTTTTGGCATGGCTCCACATCACCTTTTGGATCCGTTTCTTGTTCATCCTGACAGGAAAGGGACGAGAGAGAGAGAGACACACACACTGTTCTCTTGAAATCATGTCAGAGGCCTCTGAGATTCGGCATGGGTTAGCCAGAGTCAACCAGATAGCCAGATATCCTGTAGCGGATGTATCAAATCTCCTGACTTAAACAGATCAATTGACCTGAACGCGCACCACTTTTTGCTCGATGGGAATGATCCTGCATAAGTTGTAACAAAATGAATATCCTTGACTGATTCATCTGCATTATGGGCACACATGATGTGTATTTGTCAAGAGTGTTTCTACGGTTGATTATATGATAAATATGAATATAGGTATACACATTTCACTACATGGGACATATTTCTACGGTTGATTATACTGTAACTGTAAATGTTTTGCACACTTTCTATTTACTGCGTCGTTTTATTTTATTTACTGTGCTATTTTATCTTCTGTGTTTTTTGCCACTGACTGTGTTTACTGTCAGGCACCAATACACCATAGAACATTCCTCGTGTGGGAAAACCTACTAAATTAATTCTGATTCTGATTGCAGTAAGTCACATGTTTAAGCGTGTCACAACGTTTATCTCTTTATTTGGCATTGGAAGTAATGTTTTAAGTTCAGAAACAAAACCTCCCCCCTACACCATCCAGGAACAATTCGTTCATCACATCTCTCTCTTTACATATCCATAAATGTTTTTTTCCGACTCAACCTGTCCAGACAGACCTTTTCAACAGAGCACCTGAACCCAGTTAATCACCTCATCTAAATCTAAATATCCAGTCCGTGTGGTGCTGTTAACTACTCTTTCAAGTTTGTGGTTTGTTTATGGTTCTGTTTTTCCATTTCCAGTTTGTTTTTTAAAACAATGGCAGAGCGTAACAAATCTCACAATACTTCCTGCTGATTGAGGGGGAACTGACTTTATCTGGCTAATTGTTTTTGCATCATGTCAGGAGCTTGAAAATATAAACCAGAAATAAAAGCCCAGAGAGAAACAGACTGACGTCTCAAAAGGTCCTGTTACCACTGCATTACTTTGGAAGTTTATATTCACATACTGGCCAAAGAACAAACCGCACAAACAACTGGTAAAGTAGTATTTCAATATAACTGTATTCAACATTATGGCTTGTTTTTTCTAATCTTTCCGACTGATTATCCAGGGAACCATGCTAATGGTTGTATGTCGAGGCCAACCCTGTACATAACCCGTCTTTTGTTAGACAGTTCCTAGCAGAGCAGAGAGCAAATTAGAACATCACAATACATCTGAGTCTCTATTTTTGACGATCTGTTACTGCTACCGTCTGTATATTCAGTATATCATTTAGGGTTTGAGGAGTGTCAATGAAAAGAGATTCTGACCACGGTTTTGACCACAGTTGGCAGTGCAACACCAGCTGCCTGCAATATAGACGCTCCAACAGTGGGAACGTTCATTGACGCGTATACTGTTAATTATCGTCATGATGATCCATGTGTTCGAGATGAATGGGGACTCTCTCAGGTCTACATTTTTTTCCATTGTTTCCCATCGAGCTGTAGTGCAAATAGTGGTCCATTCTCCTTAACTGAGGTCTTTTTTCTCATCCCTCAGCTCAGATGAAGCTATGGGTTAAGAATAGTCAAACCTAATCCAGTCAACTTGTAGGAAGTCAAGATAGAATAATTTGCTTTGCAGAGACGTCCAGTGAAATTGAAGAGATGGCGACGGGGGTTGTACCAGGTCAGCATCAGTATGCTCCAAGGGTGGTTGACCTCTCCAATACTAAGCCACTTCCTGTTGAAAAGGCTCTGGAATGCTTGGTATTCTGGCATGTGTTTCTGTTCTTCATCCTGGCCGGGAAGGCTGGGTTCTCCTAAGATAGCTGTAAAATCCAAGTGCTGTGTAGCGCGGTTTTGAACAAGCCCCATTGAACTTCTCCAATAGACTATTACAATTATGATGTATGTTGTGCACACGGAACACAATACATGCAACTGGTTTAAATGCGTGAAAATGCAAGTACTTTTAATTTCAGCAGCTATTTTTGGTATATTTGGGTATTTTCAAATAAGTACTTTTTAAAATAGATTTGAAACTATTTTGAAATACTTATTTTGAGGCAACCATAAGATACCTAGGCTCAAATGAATGTACTATTTAAATCCTGCATTTTTTTAATATAATTGTATGTTTGTTGTTTGTTGTTTATCTGCTGGTTTGTTTCAATTTGAAGCCCCAATAAGATCAAGAAATAACATACATACATACATAAAGAAGACTGTATTGTATATGTCTATGTAAATAATGTATAGCCTATTACATTTTTCATGTGCATCCTTCCTCATCAAACATCTTCAGTGTGGCTCTGTATGCTACTGGGAACGGTGGGACAGTGACACAGGCTTTGTTGTCTTGGCACTGCAATCCAGCACTTGGAATGTGAAATGATATAGAGACTTTTCTGTTACGGAGTACACCACTAGCTTTTACAATGATTTAGAGACTTTGCTGTTAAAGAGTATACCACTAGCTTTTACAATGATATAGAGAC
>JACXGK010014093.1:0-12015 GCA_016801125.1 Novumbra hubbsi
GTGTAATGTGTTCTGACTGGTGGTGTAATGTGTTCTACCCAGCTAGGCCAGGCTGACTGGTGGTGTAATGTGTTCTGACTGGTGGTGTAATGTGTTCTACCCAGCTAGGCCAGGCTGACTGGTGGTGTAATGTGTTCTGACTGGTGGTGTAATGTGTTCTACCCAGCTAGGCCAGGCTGACTGGTGGTGTAATGTGTTCAACCCAGCCTAAAGAGCACCATTACAACGCTCCCTCTCTTTACATTAAGCATAAAAGGGCACCGCTTCATCAGATGGAAAAAAATCTAACAGGCATGTGTTTACCCTTCATTTCGCTGGATGGGATGCGCACTCTAGGTAGTGTGTTTGTGTGTGTTTGTGTGTGTGTGTTTGTGTGTGTTTGTGACATTACGGCCCAAGCCCTGGGTGATGATGTCATTCTAAATCCCATCAAATGTGTTTGGGTCACCCCGACTCCCCACCACTTTAGATTACCAGGTCAAATAAGTGCCGGTACAAGCAAACACAAAGGTAGAAAACAGTTACACAGGAGGGACGTGGAAATGTGATGCGTGTGGGGGCGAGGCAGGGCTGGGTTGGGGTTAGGAGCTTGACATCTAAATAAGACACCGACATGCAGTGCTGTGGTAGTAGTGGAGGAGGCCATATTTAAAGATGGTTGTTGGCAAACAGCGGCACGGAAATGTACACAGACCCATATATTCACACACGGTGCCGGCCAGCATCTGAAACAACCCTTCTCCCATAAGGCTTACTGGTAAAAAGCAGTGCACTTCAGAGGGAGCGCGCGGTACCTTTCGCACCCTAAATTTGCTGCACGTCTCTGGCGAGAGAGACGGAGAGGGACGGGGGCTTCCTACCTTCAGAACAAGCTCTTGATTGTTTTCGGCAGTCAGGTGTCTCGAGTTGTTTGCTGAAGTCTGCCTCTGCTCTCGCGCCCGGACCAGATCCTGCTGCAGCCGCTGGCACTGCCGGGAGGAACCAGGGATTCACATTGAATACAGCACAGAGAACAGCCCAGGAACGCAAGGCTGGCTGGGTTAGATGTTCTGTCAGCATGTCTTTCCCCTTGGTGGCAGGCAGAGAGCTAGGCAGATGTGTGTGTGTCATAAAAGACCAAGAGAAGTGGAGAAGAGATAATTTAGGCCAAACTAACTAGCTATAGCAGATTAGACACATTTTGTCTTCATAGGGCAAGTCTATTTCTAGAATATATACTTAACATCTTTTGAATTGTATTTCATCCTCCATTACTGATTTGTTCCTACACTTTCTTTCCAATATTCTAAACAGGCCAAATGAGCTGTAACTTAGTCTTTTTCCCACAGGAAATGCAAACTACAAAGTCAGGCAGAACAACAGACAAACATACAGACAGCCAGAGCAACGTATATACAGACAGCCAGAGCAACATACAGACTGTCAGCCAGAGCAACATACAGACTGTCAGCCAGAGCAACATACAGACTGTCAGCCAGAGCAACATACAGACTGACCGCCAGAGCAAACATTCATACAGACAGTCAGAGCATTCATACAGACAGACAGTCAGAGCATTCATACAGACAGACAGCCAGAGCATTCATACAGACAGACAGCCAGAGCAACATACAGACAGCCAGCCAGAGGAACATACAGACAGCCAGAAGAACAAACATACAGACAGCCAGAGCAATATACAGACAGACAGCCAGAGCAACATACATACAGACAGCCAGAGCAACATACAGACAGACAGCTAAAAAAAAAATATATACAGACAGCCAGAGCAACAAACATACAGACAGCCAGAGCAATATACAGACAGACAGCCAGGGCAACATTCATACAGACAGCTAGAGCAACATTCATACAGACAGCTAGAGCAACATACAGGCAGACAGTAAAATCAGCGAGCTGCCGCAGCAGCAAGTGTGGCTCAGTCAGAGCGTCTCAGTGTTATTGTAGCCATGGTGGTTTCTACCAGTCCATATGTGCTCTACTCCATGGGCACATTCCAAGACTGAATGACACTTACCAGGAATGTAACCATCTCTCTACCCCTCGCTCCCTGACAAGTCTCAATTTTTCAGGCCTTAAAACCCAAGGTGCCTCCACAAACAATAGCATGCGGGCACAGCAGAGGAGCCCCTGCTCCAGTCCCCAGTCCCCTTCCTCTGCAGTCTGGAATAATAGTTCCCCCGTCCAGACAAAACACAGAGCCTCTCTGTAGTGTCAGAGTGAGTTATGGCTTTCAGGCAACAGATGTTTCGTACTAAAAGTATTGAAATCAGAGGACGGACAGCATCTCTCTTCCCCACACAGGCCGAGGTCTACAGCCCCTGAAAATAGCACCCGCTAAAGAAGGAAGAGCCAGTGATTACCGAACGCCGTGTGTGTGTGGCATTACAAACACACACACCACACGTCAGTTTAATCCGAGGCTCGTCGTTCAGTTGCTTATGATGCAACGTTGACACGTACGTTGACACGAACGTTGACACGTTCAGAATAGCAGACCCACAGCTCTTGGGTTTGAACACGCACACCTGTCTACGGGGAGAACGCGGAACACAGGGAACCCATCTGGAACCTGGGCTTTCTCTGCATTCATTCCATAGACAGAATAGGAATACATGGGGGTATGGAGAGCAGGAGTGTTTGGGTTTCTTCCCCCCTCCCCTCCACACCCAGCTTTTCATATTCCAGCAGGCTGGTGGATGTGGTGGCCCTCTGGTTGTCGCAGTGGGCTAATCCCTCCGAGATGAAGGGAAGGATGGGAGGAGCGGCAGGGGATTCAGAAATCCTCCAGGATAGAGTGCGGAGACCCATCTCCGCCTCGCTGGGATTTGGAACAGGCATTCGCAACATACTTTTAAAATTGCCTCCACGGCGACATATTCTGCCCTCAGCCAAAAGCCGCGACGATGTTTCTATGGGAGGATGTGAATGCGTCGTGAGCCTGGGGTTCCATGGTGATGTGGTTCAAGCTCCGCCGGTTGCCCCGCTCAGCCCCGTTAGAGGCAGAAGCGCGGGGAAGAACCCTGCCCAGTCGGCTGATTACTAGATGTTCAGTGACTGATAGGACACGGGCTGTGGACTGGGTCAACATATCCGCAGAGCATCAGCACATCATGGAATTAGGCTCTTGTATTGTTGCTTTCTAAGAAGCCTAAAACATGGCTATGCAGGCTTTTATTCTAAACACAGAGTCAAAAGTTGGTTTTCTTGTGTAACGCCTCGACCTAAGGCTTCGACTTAGTTATTGTATTACTCCAGTTTGTATTTCAAAAAAGGGACAGGACCCCAAAGTCCAAAGTTCATTTGATCTTCTGTAACAACTCTACATACGAATTGGTGGATTGTAAAAAAGCCTCATAAAGAAGTATTGGTGAACACCTGCGACAACAAGGTGCCTAACGGAAACGAGAACACAATGAAACCGAGGACCATAGTATTAATAAAATTATAATACTACTCTAACTGTTCACAAAGACAGAGTTTACAGACTGAAAGTAGACTAGCTCTAACCTAATGAGAGACAGAGTTTACATGCTGTGAAAGTAGACTGATTTTAGACCAATGAGAGACAGAACTTACATGCTGTGGAAGTAGACTGATTTTAGACCAATGAGAGACAGAGCTTACAGGCTGTGGAAGTAGACTGATTTTAGACCAATGAGAGACAGAGCTTACAGGCTGTGGAAGTAGACTGATTTTAGACCAATGAGAGACAGAGCTTACATGCTGTGGAAGTAGACTGATTTTAGACCAATGAGAGACAGAGCTTACAGGCTGTAGAAGTAGACTACCTCTAGACCAGTGGGAGGCGCTGCAGCAGAGCAGCTTGAGCTCCAAATAGCATTTGTACATTTCAAAAGTAGTGCACTAAATAGGAAAACAGGGGGCCATTTGGGACACAGGCCTTTGTTCTCCACACGTCTGATGCATGCCTTTTAAAGCTCCGACATCAGGATGGAACGGACAGTGACCCATGCAGCTCCCCCACACGCAGGGAGCCAACCCAATCATAAATATGCCTGGTAAATCCACGGCGGGGAAACGCGCTTGAATCCAGTGAGCAACAGTTCACAGCCCCGCCTGTGACCACCCACCCAGATGAACCCACCACTCCTAGCACAGCAGCGTCCCGCTGACGCCTTGGCACTATGTATGACGTTCTCGACCTCGTCATCCCGGATGAGCAAATGTCCCACATGAGGAAGGGGAAACAGCGTTGAAACTCGGGGGGTGGCGCTAGGCCCCAACCAGCCAGCTACAATCTTCATTAAAGCTTTTATTTGCAGATTCCCTTAATCGATGTTCATCGCAGGCAAACGCGCAGGAGAGCAGTGCTATATGTGTGTGTGTGGGACACTGTGTCATGCATCAGAACACACGGACCCAATAAAGGCACGAGATGGTGGTCTGACTGCATCTCTACTCTCGAATAAACCTGCTTGTTAAACAGGACACTGACAATCACTGCATGAGGAGTCTAGTCTATGAATCAACAGCACAGATATCCAAGCAAATACCGGGCCTACGTTTAAATGTTAAGGTATAATATTTGAATGTCAATATTTGTCTGAGTGCTTGTTTATTTTTAAATCATTGAGAGATTGATATATCAAATATTTGCCATAACACTACCATAACCTCGTATGCAAATCAAGCAGCTGGTAGGTTTACTAAATCAAATAGTTTGCTTCAGACTGAACCACTGTGTGTGTGTGTGTGTGTGGGAGACTAAATAGACACGCGATCAAAGGCATCATAAAAAGGTGAAAGAGGATGTCAAAGTTGTTGGAGAAGTTGGTTATTCATTCAGTAATCTGAGGGAAACACTGACACAATGGAGGGTGGAAAGACCAGGTCATTTCTGCTCCACTTTTCTGCTCCACTATAATGACGCGTGTGAGTGTGTGGTGTCGGACTGACCCACCCGAGCCAGAGTCATTTCTGCTCCACTATAATGACTGTGTGTGAGTGTGTGGTGTCGGACTGACCCACCCGAACCAGAGTCATTTCTGCTCCACTATAATGACTGTGTGTGAGTGTGTGTGGTGTCGGTCAGACCCACATGGGCCAGGGTAATTTCTGCTCCACTATAATGACTGTGTGAGTATTTGTGGTGTCGGTCAGACCCACATGGGCCAGGGTAATTTTTGCTCCACTATAATGACTGTGTGAGTGTGTGTGGTGTCGGTCAGACCCACATGGGCCAGGGTAATTTCTCCTCCACTATAATGACTGTGTGAGTATGTGTGGTGTCGGTCAGACCCACATGGGCCAGGGTAATTTCTGCTCCACTATAATGACTGTGTGTGAGTTTGTGTGGTGTCGGTCAGACCCACATGGGCCAGGGTAATTTCTGCTCCACTATAATGACTGTGTGAGTGTGTGTGGTGTCGGTCAGACCCACATGGGCCAGGGTAATTTCTGCTCCACTATAATGACTGTGTGTGAGTGTGTGTGGTGTCGGTCAGACCCAAATGGGCCAGGGTCATTTCTGCTCCACTATAATGACTGTGTGAGTGTGTGTGGTGTCGGTCAGACCCACATGGGCCAGGGTAATTTCTGCTCCACTATAATGACTGTGTGTGAGTGTGTGTGGTGTCGGTCAGACCCACATGGGCCAGGGTAATTTCTGCTCCACTATAATGACTGTGTGAGTATGTGTGGTGTCGGTCAGACCCACATGGGCCAGGGTAATTTCTGCTCCACTATAATGACTGTGTGTGAGTGTGTGGGGTCGGTCAGACCCACATGGGCCAGGGCTCCGTCTCTCTCCTCTATGACAGCGTTCATCTCCTCTGCTGTGATCTTCCTCCTCCTCTCCCGGGCATTCTGCAGCTGGTCCACAATCATGGCGCCGCTCTGCTCGATACCCATCGCTGAGTCTGCGTTGTTCACCCGGTTCAGCAGCTCTTCAAGGTCCTGACAAACACACACAAACACACACAATTTCTAGTTCGACATCAACAAACTAACCTGGAAAAAGAAAACAACCAATAAGTTGATGTAATGCAGAAAATGCGTTCACAAGGCAATGAGAAAAACGTATTCATATCATATCATATTTATTTTCTTAGGAGATCCAAAACAATATTATAGTGTGGAAAGGTGCTTGGCTGTCCTTTGTGTCCTGATTCATAGAGAACATTCTGGTGAGGAAAACTGTGAGCCCACATGAGCTCCTAAGGGGAGGGCTTACCACATCATTTTCCTCGGGGCTAATATTCTCCAGCCTGAGAAAAGTGGAGGTAAGAGAAAGAGAGAAGAAGGAGTGTGTTGAGAGGAGAGGATATATAGAAAAAGAAGACATGTCGGTTAGCGCCATCAGTTTCCTTTCCTTACAGAGCGACACAATTAGATCCCAAATCTTCCTCACATCCAATAATTGCCTTCAGTTCTGTCGGTTGGTTTTAAGAGTCGATAATCAAGTATGGGAGACACCCCCGACATTTTAAAAGTGCCAGCAGACCTCCAATAACAGCCAGTATATTTGCCACGGAGGACTGTTAAGTTATTAATGTTTACTGCTATATATGACTAGTGGGATCAATTGTTCATATGTGCTGAGATGAGAGGTTGAATCACTTCAGGTGTGCAGGATTGAGCATCTTTACAGAGAAAAGACTACAGTAATTACATCCATGTGTCAGGAGATTCATGGATATCAAACCACCTGGAAGCACTCAAAACAAAAACAATCAAAAATATGAAAAGGTTTAGCAGTATGTTGGTATGGTCATTGATACTTCTTAAGGTAATGGATGTTCCTTAAGCAAACTACCTTAAGCATTCCCTTTTAAGCTAACAGCTAGACATGAACCAGATTAGCATAGCGACATTACAATAAAATAAACATTGTGTTATTCATTTTTGGAAAGTGGTATCTGCAGTAAGTACAGACTATTAATTTGTTTGTAAATTGATAATGTATCACAAAAAATGCAACGCATCCTATGCGTTAAAGGCTATATCCAAAACACATTTGTAAAGTCTCACGTAAAGAACGGTTAACATTTTGTTTGAAGGTTCCCTACTTACGGCTGCAACAGACCTTTGTATAGAGCAGTTCCTCTTTTATAAACCAGGACAGGACATGTCAACACAGTTTCCATGTCAACTTGCCTGTGTCAAGACAGCTCGGCCGGGACTACGTCCCGAATGGCAGCCTTCTTTTATAATGCACTACTAATAAGGGCTCCAGCTAAACGTATTGGGGTATAGGGTACTATTCTAGGGTGCCTGTCTCTCAACCCTGGCTGTCACTCCCCTTATAAAGGGCCAATGAGATTGTCCCCAGCAGCCGGTCGTGGGTCTGCTCCTCTCAGCGAAAAACAACAACTCCTCAGCTCATTTACAAAGGCATTACACGGATCATCTCCCATTATTTAGGCACATACTCAATCATAGCGGGCCTGCCGGTGACCTGCCCTCAGGAAGATAAAGGTTTTGAACATGCTTTTCCATATTTCAGCCCAGATAATGGGATTCTGCATGGCTATCAATTACCCTTTCCCTTCTAAGAGGAAAGCTGGGAGGCACTGATGAAAAGCACAATGAGATGAAAAGGGATGCTTTTCTAATTAAATTGCCAGTCCTATTTGGCATAATACTAGGTTAACTTAATGATCTTCTTGTCAACCTGGAAGTCCATTCAATTCATGAGATCTATCTATCTACATATATATATATATATACATACATACACATACATACATACATATACACACACACACACACAAACACAACAACAGGGGAACAAATCTAGGATTTTTGAAATGCATCTTAAAATACCAAAGCCTACTGAATTATAGATTTGCTCAGGACTGTGCGTTATATAGTCCCTTAAGTAGAAATGTAATTACTCCTAAACTGCACCAGCAATCATTGCATGCCTGCCATCTTTACAGAATGGACCATACAGCTTTTATCTTAAAGGTCTAGGTACTCAAGATCATCCTCCTCAACCCCAGTCCTGGAAACACCTAAACACAAAACAATTCACATTAATTAGCCCTCCTTAGACAGCCTGGTAAAGATCTGCTGGTCTGAGGGACCTGATTGATTTCCTATATAGTGCAACTCTTGACTGACAACCTTGCACGTAGAGTGAGGGGACTCTTATGAAATGTCACACCCCTCCGATATATTTCCAAACCCCAGTCGATATTGGACCCCCCCCCCACCTCATGCCATTCATTTACCTTGTCAACCGGCATGAAGAACAAAGCAGAGCGGTCTAAGCAATGGCGACGAGGTGAACTTGCTTATGATAGCAGGGAGGAATAGAATTAAATAGGATGGGAAAGCAAAAAAAATAGGTGGGAAATAGCAGAGATTGGCCGAAGAGAACGCCAGTCACTACGTCCCACTGACTCTCGGCTCCAAACTGTTCCCCGTATTTAATGCTTTGGGAGACATTCACAAAGGAGACAGGCACAGTGGCCCTGAGTGACAACAACTCATTCATTTTGTGAAATTGACAAGAATTGCCATTTTAATCACAAAACAAAATGGAAACTCTGGTCTTATTCGGGCAAAATAGGTTTTGTGTTGAGGAAACCTGGAACAGAACAAGCCTGTTGAGTTCCTGAAGCAACGACGGAGCTGATCCCAGCCCCGACATGAGGTGCGCTGAGGTGATTCGGTACGTAACTCGGACGCCGCCTGCTGAAGATGCCGGGCCCGGAGCAGGGCCTCGTCCCTCTCCTCGTTCGCCAGACGCAGCCGCGCCATCACCGCCTGGTCCCTTTCCCTTTGAGCGTGGTAGATCTCCTCCACCAGGGCTGACGGAGCACCGGTGACAGGGAAGGAGAGAAAGCCAGACAGAAACAGAAGTAGGAAGAAGAAGAAAATAGGGAAATGGTAAAAGAGAAAGGGTGTGGGAGAAGTGGATTGTTATTAGTTTCTGACCATCAGTTACTACTCAATAACAATGCTAAGCCCCCTGTGGAAGGAGGTTATTGCCACTGAAACACGGTAGCACTGTGTCTTATCGCCAGTCAAACTCATTTTGTGGCAGAGTGAAGTGGGGCAGTGGTCTCCCCAGAGCCTGGACATATAGGTGCACCAAGCAATAAAGACCCGGATACGCTTTACCTCAGAGACTGAACGTCCATCTACATTTGATAAAACACCACAGAGTACTTATCATGTCATGATGATGAAGACACCGGCTGGTACTTAACCCCATCTCTAACACTTTGATGACATCATACAGAGTTAGACAGTTTGCTCTTATGATTACTGTGTGTAATTCTGTCTGTCCTACTCTGAGGGAAAACTTTTCTTATTGAAACAGACTCTACAGCCTGGCAGGGAGAGATTTCCTTTCAGCTTACACCTGACCCAGATCCTGAATTCCTTTGCTTTCTGTGGCCTGCCTTAAAACCATCAGATTTTGGGATTACCACTGTCTCTAGTTCCCTTTGTTAATCCCACTATGAAGGAGCCTGGAGATCCATCAACAGCTAATTCCTCTCCCCTCTCGCTGAGATGGCTTAATGATAAACAGTGAGACGCGCCGTAAGCCATTACAAAGTTCAGTAAGAAAATCAATATTGCATTTTAGCTGGAATTTGCTCATTAAACATCGCCTCCCTGAGTCATGCAAATCATATTAAAATGAGGACGGCAAATAGTTTACATGACACACACTCAATTGATTAAATGCACAATTGGAGCTGCTAATTGTGCAGCTCAAGATAGTTCTGGTATTTTCTGTAATTATTTAGCGGGTGGTGAGGGCTCTATTATTTCTTTTTAAAAGCAACCCTCAAAAAAGGAAGTTATTTGCTAAATTCAAATATTTGTACAGTGAAGGTCGGGAGCGGTTAAATTACATTAACAAATATGATTTGTAAGTTACAAGCTAAGGCAGTTCGTTTTGATACCCAAGTAGCATGTAAAACAATTCTGTAATTGTTTGCTACCCATGATATCTTGGTTCTTAATAATGACTAAATCAGGGTTAACACATAGGAAGAGAAGTCTATGGATACAACTGACAAGCCAAGCAGAGACAGCGGGTAGAGAATGCTGGAGATGTGCAAAAGTTTGGACATCCAATAATCTCACAGGCCTTACCCACCTCACACCTCCACCCTTCCCACAGGCCTTACCCACCTCACACCTCCACCCTTCCCACAGGCCTTACCCACCTCACACCTCCACCCTTCCCACAGGCCTTACCCACCTCACACCTCCACCCTATCTCACAGGCCTTACCCCCCGCAATACCTCCACCATTCTCACAGGCCTTACCTACCCCAATACATCCACCCTTCTCACAGGCCTTAGCACCCATTACCTCCACCCTTCTCACAGGCCTTACCCCACCCAATACCTCCAGCATTTTCACAAGCCTTACCCCCCCCATACATTCACCCTTATCACAGGCCTTACCCCACCCAATACCTCCACCCTTGTCACAGGCATTACCACCCATACCTCCAGCCTTCTCACAGGCCCGGGCCTCCAGTTGACTCTCCATCAGCTCAGCGTCTACCAGCCTGTTCTCCAACTCTTTCTCCCTCATAGCCAACTTGTCCTGGAGCTAGCAGATGGTACAGAAATGGACAGGCACCAAAGTTGGCCAAGGTCATTAACATACTAGGTAGAATAAAAAAAACACAAATCTTGTGTGGTTACATTTTGTTTTATTACCACCTGCAAACTATACTTGACCCACACCAGCGATGAGAAGCACAGCCTGTCAGATGGTATTAAAACATATTTAATAACTAGCTCGACAGCTCGTGGAGCATTTTAGAAATTGTTGACTGTAAAGGAACCACCAAGAATGGTCTTTACACATTATTAACATAATCCAATGTGTAGAATATTTATGATCAAGATTGTAGCAATCATGTACCGAAGCAGAAAAAAAGAATAGTTAATGTACAATGAAAACCGCCCATTACCATGTAATGTGTTGTAGAAGGCAGGTCATATAGAAAGATAAATCCTAAGGCCATCATAAGACTGCACAAAGCCTGGCGAAGAGAAGCAAGACACAGCATGCATTTCACCTGCAGCCCGCCCTGATTCTGCTAAATAGTGGACAGTACTGTAATGATGTGTGTGTTGTATACTGTGGTAATCTGCTATCATGGTGGGAACCAGTGGAAGGACTTATCTTAAAAGATGCTAAAACTATGAAGCCCTATGGACTTAACTAGCCTCACTCAAAGCCTTTCAGAATGTATCCAGAATACACATCCAGCTGCCAAATTGGTGACCACGAAATGTACAATGTAGGTTGGACTGTATACTATGAATCCAATACAAAACATATTCACATTTAGAGAGCTTAAAATCCCCCCACACAACATCAACAAATGATGCATTATAGAGGTGCCTTCATCACCCAGGCATTATCTAACAATTGATACAACAAAGCCGCCACGTCACATTATTTCAGACACCCAAAAAAACCAAAAGAAGCACTGCAATTGAACTCCTAGAAATCTGGTCTGGAATTGATATTTTACAAGGGGCTGATAACAGATCCGACCTCCGGTCTTAAATATTTCCCCAGAGTTGGTGTGGTTTCCCCCACTCTTTAAAAACATGCCCTGGTTGAGTACCCAGAGCTGGCTCTCACAGCCCTGCCAGCAAAAACATACTCTTGGGAAATGTTCCTGACTTTCTGTCAGGAGTCACAGCTACTTGCAAACAAGAGGCATCAATTACAGCCGTTTCAGTGGCTGCAACCTCTCTAACAGCCACTCAGATGCAGCTGAGACAGCCTGTGCACAGAGGGACACGGCCTGTTCCAGACCAAACAAAGGGCCGCAGTAACCAGCCAGTCATACGCTTTGGACATGGAAATGGTTACAGTGGTCGGTGAAGTAAACCGGCCACTGGCGGTCAGCAGCTGGGACAGACATGGAAATGGTTACAGTGGTCGGTGAAGTAAACCGGCCACTGGCGGTCAGCAGCTGGGACAGACATGGAAATGGTTACAGTGGTCGGTGAAGTAAACCGGCCACTGGCGGTCAGCAGCTGGGACAGACATGG
>JACXGK010014095.1:0-12024 GCA_016801125.1 Novumbra hubbsi
TTCAGCTACAGGGACATCCTGCTCATCCACTGAGTCATCGGTCAACCTGATACGTTTAGTGGGGCCTATCTGTTCAGCTACAGGGACATCCTGCTCACCCACTGAGTCATCGGTCAACCTGATACGTTTAGTGGGGCCTATCTGTTCAGCTACAGGGACATCCTGCTCATCCACTGAGTCATCGGTCAACTTGATATGTTTAGTGGGGCCTATCTGTTCAGCTACAGGGACATCTGGCTCTGCGGTGAGCTGCCACAGTGACACCCTGACTTTGCTGTGACACAACAAGAGCTGGGAGATTCCCACCCTTCATGTTGTACTCTTATTTTAAAAGTAAACAGTTTTTTACTTTTTTACTGTACTTTATGAATGTTTACTGTATGTTTTTTATGTAATGTTTCATATTTTGTGTAAATTCAAGAATGAGTACCTGCTGCTTTTGGCAATAACCAATAAAGATCCTAATAAAACCGTGAAAGCTTCAGGTGTCAAGGATGACAAAGTAAAAACTGCTCTAGATGTTTATCCTGTTGCAACTTTGATAAAATAAAAAGAAGTAAGTAGCTACACCATTCACATGAAAATGGACTACTGTAGTCAATTGTACCTGTTACTTTTGGAAGTTGTTAAAGCAACCTTTTTTCAGGCCTACTTTTACTTGCTCCATAGGCAGGAACACAGAAGGTGCTGGAATTATAGGTTCCAACTACTTATAATTAGTCACTCATTTTCATAGTATGTGGTGTAATTCAACAGTTGTAGTACATAAATAGTAGTATCCATTAGCAATAAAATAGAATCCTATGAACTGAAATGTAGTCTACATATTTAGGGATAAGAGGATGTTGCTTTTTAGAATGAATGCCTTTTAGAAAATGTACCAGCTAATGAACATAAAGGTTGTTACAGAGCAGGTCTAAATTGTTTTTTGGATCAGATGAATCAACAGTTCCTTCTAGAATAAACTGACTGCTACTTTCTGCTTCTACGCATTCATTTGTTGGTCTAGCTGGTAAAATATGTGAGCTAACATGCTTTTGACGGGTTGGGCGGGGGCAATGTACACATGGGTTACACATTGGGGCAGACAGGACCGGAATGACCCAAATAATATAAAATAGAATGTGATTTAAACGCCCATCTTTTGCCTATATTTCCTGAAGACTGAACCGTATTAGCTGTCGCTGTCAATATAAGAGCCAACCATGTCACCATGCATCCCAATCGTTGGGGGTAGTAGTGGAGAAAGCTCGTGTGAAACGTGTGCGTCTATGAACGTGAGGCAAAGCATGCACCAACAAACCTCTTCTGTAAAATGGAAAATCGACTTCATTTTAACAAATGAAGTATACTGTCCACCTTACCAAACTTTTTAATAAATGCGATAATTGTATGTACTATTCACCCCTCGTAAAATGTTTGTCTATCAAATTATGTTTGAATGGAGCTTGCTAGCTACAGTAGTTGTTTTGCATGGCCTAACATTAGCTTGTTGATTAAGTCCATTGCTGCAGTCTACATCAGCTAGTGAATTTAATTCAGAAAGATAAACAGAACATTTTAATAATGAATATGCTAATCCAATATTTAACTAGCAAACAGTATTATGCCACACTAGCTAATTCAGGCCAATTAATTGATCATTCAAACTTACTGAATCTTACAGAGATGGAAAGACGAGGAGCCAAACAGAAATTGCTGACAATTTCCTTGGTTATTTTGTTGTTATTTTGTATAATTACTATGACGCAATAGGAGTGTACGCCAATAAAATAAATGAATTAAAACAAATAAAATAAAAATATGAGATACATCAAATATAAAGTATAGGCCGGTTCTGAAATGTATTATATTTATATATATTACTGTAGTTCTGTTTATAATCAAATATAAACCTGCTTTTAGATTGAATAGCTGCTCATAATGATATAATGGGTATTTTTATGGGGTTCTGGCACTGCTCATGTTGGATAAGTTAAAGGATTACAGTGTTAACGTACCACGTGTTGTAGTTGCATATTAAACACATGTTATCCTTACAGCAATATGGACAGTGATGAGTTTATACTAATCTGCTGACCCTCCGCCCCCATTTAGGGTCAAGAGTTCCCTCACCTTTCAAATTCCAATTTAACCCCTGAATGTGCAGTAGCTCCTACGTAGGACTTGGAGAAGGTGGTGGGTGCAACAAAGCCTGCTCTAAGCCAACCCATCTCTACCCTACGTTCAGTATTCTTGTATGATAGCCCATAACTGCTTGGATGATGTATATTTTTTAATATCAAGCAATATTACCGAGCATGGTAATAAAACGCAAGAGGGAAAGAAAAAGGGAAGGGGATTGAGCAATATATAAAGAGAGAAGAAAACCTGGGAGTGAGAGAGAGGGAGAGGTATATGGAAATAGAGAAAGAGGTTTCCAGTGACAGCCAGCTAGCTGTGTTTTACATTGTATTGGAAGGTTGCTCTTTTGGATGAAATACAGCTGACCGAGTAAACAATCAGACAGTAGCATTATGAGGTGTGAAAAGCAACACAAATGCATGTCTTGAAATGACTAGACCACTGTAAATAGCATAGTTTTACAAAAGACAAATCCAGCAAACATCCCAATTTACACGCAGTTGGTAAATGTTTATGCTCTTTGGAGAAAATGTGTTAGCAGTTGATCTGTAGCCCTTCTACAGATGAAGAGAGGGACTAGAAATAAGGAAGAACAACACATGTAAATAGCTGCTCCCCTGGGCCCTTAGTTTGCCTCTAATTGAAGTATTGACGGGTTTAAATGAAGCAGAAACACACTGAAGAGGTTCAGCGGCCTTTGGAACGCACAATGACATGCATGCACGTTCTTATGCGCGCGCACACACACACACACAGACAGTGAGGGGAAGGGGGGCCGACAGGCAGCAATGCATACTGAGACACTAATGGCCTCCCTTTTCAAACTACTCAAGCGAATAAGTACACTTTTACAGAAAGCATCTTGAGTCCACAAGTGCACAGTTCAGGGTTAAAAGGCATGAAATGCGATATTTTGATCATTGACAAGAGTATGGCTGTGCCGTCCTGTAATGACTGAGCTTCCAACCTCCCAGTAGCAAGATGTGTAACACCCAGTAGATGTATATCACCCAGTAGATGTACAACACCCAGTAGATGTACAACACCCAGTAGATGTACAACACATAGTAGATGTACAACACCCAGTAGATGTACAGCACCCAGTAGATGTACAACACCCAGTAGATGTACAACACCCAGTAGATGTACAACACCCAGTAGATGTACAACACATAGTAGATGTACAACACCCAGTAGATGTATAACACCCAGTAGATGTATAACATGCATTAGATGTATAACACCCAGTAGGTGTACAACACCCAGTAGGTGTATAACACCCTGTAGGTGTGCAACACCCTGTAGGTGTATAACACCTAGTAGTGTATAACACCCAGTAGTGTATAACACCCAGTAGTGTATAACACCCAGTAGTGTATAACAACCAGTAGATTTACAACACTGAGTAGATGTATAACACCGAGTAGATGTACAACACCCAGTAGATGTACAACACATAGTCGATGTACAACACCCAGTAGATGCATAACACCCAGTAGATGTATAACATGCATTAGATGTATAACACCCAGTAGGTGTACAACACCCAGTAGGTGTATAACATAAAGTAGATGTATAACACCCAGTATGTGTATAACACCCTGTAGGTGTGCAACACCCTGTAGGTGTATAACACCCAGTAGTGTATAACACCCAGTAGTGTATAACACCCAGTAGATGTACAACACTGAGTAGATGTATAGCACTCAGTAGATGTACAACACCCAGTAGATGTACAACACCCAGTAGATGTACAACACCCAGTAGGTGTACAACACCCAGTAGATGTATAAAACCCAGTAGATGTATAACATGCATTAGATGTATAACACCCAGTAGGTGTACAACACCCAGTAGGTGTATAACATAAAGTAGATGTATAACACCCAGTATGTGTATAACACCCTGTAGGTGTGCAAGACCCTGTAGGTGTATAACACCTAGTAGTGTATAACACCCAGTAGTGTATAACACCCAGTAGATGTACAACACCGAGTAGATGTGTAACACTCAGTAGATGTACAACACCCAGTAGATGTACAACACCCAGTAGGTGTACAACAACCAGTAGGTGTACAATACCCAGTAGGTGTACAACACCCAGTAGATGTACAACACCCAGTAGATGTACAACACCCAGTAGGTGTACAACACCCAGTAGATGTACAACACCCAGTAGATGTACAACACCCAGTAGGTGTATAACACCAGCAACAGTGACAAAGATGTCATAACTCTTAGCTTTGTGCATAATGACACTTTTCCTCTTTGTAAGATATTAATAATTTGTACTGAATAAAACTGGAAGTGCGATGGCTATAAGCAAGGGATGAACAGGAATTGGTAAACTAGGGAATCTTCGTTGTTATACTTATTCACAGTGGGCATACTTTACAATGTGTTACTGTAATACATGTAAATCTCTATACATTTTCCCTGATTATCCCTGAGAAGAGGAGCTCTCAACTACCTGTTCAGGCCTAGACACATAGTATGGTACAGTGAAGTCAGCTCACACACACACACACACACACACACAGGTAAAATGCTTTAAGACTGATACATTAAAAGCAGTCTCCTTCTTTCCCTTCGTCTCCCTTTACATTCCCAATGCTGTGTGTGTCCCGGGGCCCACTGGTCTCCGTGTCAGGGACGAGGCTGATCTGGGGATGAGGCTGGGGCAATGGCACTGCGGGAGGATAATACACTTCAACACTCATCCCATCATCTACTCTACTCGCCGGGCATCCTGGAAAAGTAGGCCACCACACCATGCCTCACTAGTCTATTCCCCCCAAACACACACACACACATTGAAATGCATATAGCCTATAATGTACCCACCCACAAGCCACCCGACACACACACACCCAACAAACACACTTAGACACACACACGCACACGCAGTCCTCCGGCTCACCAGGATTCTTCTCACAGGGCACCTTTTACACAAGGGATGACCGGATGAGTGGAGCCACACTAATGCCCCGTTCTCCTGCACAATTACTCTCACAGCCAACACTCGCCACCACTCCGCCACAGAACACAACCCGACATGGGGCGGCCGATGCCCCCTGGGAAAGAGGGGTGGGGGGAGACGGTGCGGTGAAGGTCCTTCCATTGCTGGGCCTTCCACCCGCCCACTGCTAGTCGTCTGTGTTTCTGGGAGACTCCGGGAGCTACCGCATGTGACATGCTGACCAATGACCAGTGTGGTACAGAGAGAAAAAAAATCAATGTGGCCCGGGCCTTGGACTGTTCTGATTGGCTGTGTAACTGTGCCCTCCCGGCGGGTTCAGAGTCAGGTCCAGGCGCTGCATGGCAACCATGGCCTGTAGTGAGCTAATGTACTGAAACACAGAGTGCTTCATAAGCACTTCGACGTCGGCGTCAGTAACTATGACAAGATGATACTGTACAGTGCAGCGGGTGAGGCCAGAGGGCTGACCAACCACAGGGCCAGTTGGTGAGGATGCCTGTTTTGTCAACAAATCAGAGGAAGTATGAGAAAATCCAAAGCCACTGAGCAATTTTTACAAACGCATGATGTGTATATGGCAGCTGAGTTGTGTGTGAGAGTGGATGTGGTGAAGTGGGCTTGTCTGTATTGTACGAGCGTGTGTGTTTGAGCATCTTTGTGTGCAGGTATGTATTTGTGAACAGTAAGTATGTATGTAATGTATGTTTGTGAGAGTGTTTACATAGGTAACAGTCCAGGAGGTATGGTATACATGTGAGCACCATAAAAGCAAAGCCAGACTGGAGATACAAAACCAGGGCATTACCAATGCTTAAAGACATACCACTATCTGCCTGGATTCAAATAAAACTAGGAATATCCTTCTTTGTGTTGGACAATACTCAACTATGAGATGATTCCACATACAGAAAGTATATTAGCCAACAGACCCTCTGAGCAACAGCCAAGTGCTTTACATACTGAAGTGTGAAGAAGTATGTAATGACTGACCAGTTGAAAAAGCCTTATTATGTAACTGATCTGTGCCCCCATTCCTTTTAATTATCCAACAATTTTAAGTATGTCTAAGCCTTAAAGATGGCTCTGTTTTAGGTTGGTTTAGTAATTGTAACGAGATTAGGAACTGTAACGAGATAATGCTGCATCAACATCAGGTTGCTGCTGGTACCGATGGAAATAGACACTCTCCAGCCCCTCTCCAGCCCCTGTTGGTTAATGATGTCTACAAGGCTGTAGGAGGACACGCTGAGGGGAATCAATCCACACCAAGGGACAGGGCTGATTAAGGAGTTCAAAATGCACAGAAGGGCACAATGCATTGATGTGACTTCAGGGAATTAGAGATGTAGAGAGGGCATCCTTGTGACATTATTAAGGTGATGTATGTAAGGTGCTACTTTTTTCTTACAATGTGATTAAATGTTATAATTCCCGGGGGGGTGGGGGGGGGGGCACTGTAATGTGTCAGTGGGGACAATCTTTGACCCATGCCATGTATTTCCACTCCGTTAAGCTAACTCAAGCGCAACATGAAGTAAAAAAAGTAACATAGCAGATTATGCCTTACTTTTGACGGTGAGGTACATGGACTTGCTCACGTCAGCTCCCACGTCATTGCTGACCTTACACAGGTAATAACCACTGTCCTCCTCCAGCACGTGTTTGATGAGCAGGGAGCCATTGGCCTGCATCTGGATACGGGAGCCAGAGTTCAAGGCGATGGGCTGGAACTGGGGAACCCCGTTACCTGAGGAGGAGACGAAGTTGGCATGAGTCAGGGCATGGAAACGACTGGATGTTGTTGCGTATGTAAAGGACCAGTAGGCATGTGGTATACTTGAGTCCTTCATTGGAACCATTGTATTTTGGTGGTTCATATAGATTACATGTCTCAGAACGGGGGGGTGGGGGTTCAACCCCCTCTTCCAAAGTAGAGAAGAGACCTCTTTCTGGCTAACAAATGATGCTGACAGGATGTCATAGCCAGAATGTAGACGACCATAAAACATGCCCTTTTGTCATTAAAAGCATTCATTTGAAACTAAATGAGCAGGCAGAAGACTCCACCATTATGACTGGGTCCGAGGGCAATTAACTGGAGCAATCCCCCACGGACACCCTGTCAGAATAGGCAATAAAGGAAACAAAGCTGTTTTTCCAGAATGGAGTTCTGCCTTAACCAAAGACTGCCTGAATGAGGTCATATACAGTCACCTCCAAAATAAATTGCACATAGATAGTTATAATCAGTTAGCGATTTTGTGGATTATGTTGTTCTTCAATTGAATCTATAAAAACATTTGCTAAATATAAAAGTAAAGAGAAAAAAAATAGCACACCTAGAAATGAGGGAAGCAAATGACCCTAATGACCCATAGTAGTATAGTAGTATAGTTGTAATAACGATGTGTGTTGTTCTAATCGCTGAGTTTGAAGGTTTCTCCTAACAAGTTCTAACATAAACTATGCGTGATGTTTACTTGTGTGTGTGTACAGTATATATACATATATAAAACAGTATTTATGTGCTGTATACTTTGTTATCTTGCATTCAAATGCATTTGCTTGCTCTACCAGGACCATTTATCATGGCTGCATTGTTTGTTTGTTTTCTCCTTAATAGTGGTAAGTGGTTTATGTAGGTTGTAGGCTGATAAGAATATGTATTTGCCTCCCAGGCAGATAAAGATACGTATTTGCCCTTCCAGGCTGATAAGAATATGTATTTGCCTCCCAGGCAGATAAAGATACGTATTTGCCCTTCCAGGCTGATAAGAATATGTATTTGCCTCCCAGGCAGATAAGGATACGTATTTGCCCTTCCAGGCAGATAAGGATACATATTCGCCCTTCCAGGCTGATAAGAATATGTATTTGCCTCCCAGGCTGATAAGGATACATATTTGCCTACCAGACTTGTAAGGATACGTAGGTTCCTCACAACCAGGTAAGTTTTATTAGGTTCTCTGCAGGCTGTTATGATAAATATGTGCTTTACAAGCTTATAATATAAGGCAGTTGCCTGGTAAGAATAAATTGTTCTCTCCCAGGCTGATAAGGACAATTAAGTACCCCACAGGCTGGTAAGGATAAATGAGTGCTTTGCAGGCTGGTCATTGTGATCTGGAGCCTGGTAAATGGTTTTAACGGCTGCTCTCTTGTCGCTCATTGCCTTGTTTACACTCTTCGCTAACGTGGGGAGTTCATGATCTAATGATTTTAAAGGCTGGTTTAATGACATTTGAAATAGTTTGGAGACCAATCATAAACCAGAGCAAAAGTGGATTGACTGTGGTAACCTTATCTAAGGGGGCATGCGGTGTGACACTGTGTCCCAAATATCACTCTGCTCAAAATACTATGATTAACATATCTTGTTAACAAAGGCATAGGCATATCACACTTTTCTGTCAAAAGTTGTAGGTGGAATTATTAAACACAGAGTAATGGGGTCACTTTTGATTTGTGTTTGTTTGTTCAACATAGAACTGTACTTTGCACTGTAAATACAAAACAAATACTGTTCCACTGTAGTTAAAAGTTTTTCTTGTTCAACTGTCCCGGTTTTAGTAGTAGTTTTGGAATGTTATTCTAACACTGCTTATGAAGACAAGCAGGATAGGAAGCAGCAAAATATTTTACTGTCGTGTAACAAGCTCAATGATTTCTCATCTTTAAATACTTACACTCTGGCAAATATGTTTTATCTTCATTTAGTTGAATTAGTAGGCTGGTTTACAAGCTAACTAACATTTGCTAATTCTTTCAACCCAGCTGGAACATTTTTAAATTGTTACTGTGTTGTCATTTATTTTCCTAATATATCAGGAAAGTATTCACAGTGCTTCACTTTTCCACATTTTATTATGTTACAGCCTTATTCCAAAATGTATTCCATTAATTGTTTCCCTCTAAATTCCACAGGAATTGATACTAAGAGATACATTGTTACAGGAATTCATTTAAAACTTTTTATGATCTATGATTATAGTATTTATTATATATAGTATTTATATTATAGTATTCTTATTATTATATAGTATTCTAAAAACATCCATGTTGGATGTTTTTCCATGTTGGACATTCTCATTAAAAAAAACTTTAGAGCTTTAATAAATGTCTAATGCTGCAAATGTTTAGGACAAGGAGTTGAATGTAAACAGCCATTGCAGTAAATGGTCTACTTTTATTACAATAAAAGAAAAAAATCCAGGCTCGCATATGGACTATTAAACACATGTCTGAACTGATCTAGATATTAGCATATGTTAAAGTTAGCGTGTAAAGATAATGACATTTGGCGAGCTGTGGGTTTTGGTCCTTGATTAGAAATGCAGTCAAGTGTTTCTGGTTGGCGAAGGGGTCAAGCGCATGTAGTATTTCCACGCTTCTCCCTTGTAGACAAGACAACAGGAAGAAACATAGAGAAAGAAACAAACACAAAGTAAAAAAGGAGAGAGAGGAAATGCTCTTGAATGACAAATTTTTCTTATCCAAAGAGTGCTAGCAGTTATGCTCATGCTAACTGACCTTTACGTCCTAACCATTCTATCACTACGTTCCTGTTCTACTCTACAAGCACCTGACTGAAAGAGTCTCTCTAGTGCCACAGCTCCTCCGACACCGGCCCTAACAAATTGGATGTGGGCTCTGGCCAAATAGCCATCACCGTGTTGTCCCACCATGATTCTTTCAGATGTTCGTAATCAGACGGGGAAGGGGGTCTGTAGCTTTGAGGAGCATTTCTCATCAAACCTTTCAGTCTGAGGGAGCCCAAGTCCCAAACAAATGCCATCAAAGCCTGGCTGTAGTCTGTCTGGTCCTGTCCCCACGCCTTTGATCCCAGATCCCACGGTCCCTCAAACTGGCCGTCGCCATCCCATTGGTTGAATTGGTTGTTCTCTCCGGTGAGGGAAGCTTTCATCACTGGTTTTGAACGAAGCAGCAAACACCTGGGTCCCCTCTTCGGCTATTCAGGTCAAGTGCTATAGGTTCACCTGCTTTCTCACATCTCACTGATAACCCCCGCACCTCACAGACCACGGTGGATGTACACCTGTGACCCGTGACGGTGTGTGTGTGTACCCACCTGCAATTACAGCACGTCACATGGGATGTGGATGAAGCAGACAGATCTCATAAGCCTGCAATAATAACGACATCTACTCCCCCAAAGCAGTTCCTGCCGTAGGCCTGTTGAATACATAGCGCCGACCATCTCCGTATTACCTTTAGAGTGCTTCCACACAAGGGTAGGGCGAGGATATCCCTCCGCGGAGCAGTTGAGGGTCACAGCTTTCCCGTAGATCCCATCCTGGTCTGTGGGCTGTATCACAAACTGGGGAGGAACTGGAGGAGCAGAGGTAACATCAGACATAGACCGGGTCAAACTTTCCCTGAAAGCAGATCGGAGCGATGAGGGAATTCGGGGAAAACAATGCTACGGGATGACAAACAAAGGGTGGAGGATGGTGAGAAGGAAGGCGGAGAGGAGCACAGAAGGATAGACGGTGTACGAATCAGGGAGGTGGGGGGGGGGGGGCTAAATAAGATTAGTCACTGAGGAACGAGGTGTTAGCTTCCTCTCACCCCTAACAATGAGCTGACTCTGGTGCTCGACAGCCGCTGCCTCGTTGCGTGCAATGCAGGTGTAGTTCCCGTTGTGGTCCGGGGAAAGGTTGGAGATCCTCAGCGAGCTGGTGAACTCTATGTTGTCGATAGTGACCCCCAGACTGGCTGGTATTGGGCGTCCGTCCTTCTGCCATGTGATGTCCAGAGGCTGGTCACCCGACATTACCACACAGGGGATGAAGACGCGCTGACCAATGGAGAACCGCTGGAACGCAAAGGGCTGGATGTACGGTGGAACTGGAGGGAGAGAGGTGAAGGCCATATAACTGGATGGAAAGAGGTGAAGGCCATTAAACCGGAGGGATAGAGGTGAAGGCCGTATAACTGGAGGGAGAGGTGAAGGCCATATAACTGGAGGGAGAGGTGTGAAGGCCATTAAACTGGAGGGAGAGAGGTGAAGGCCATATCTCTCGAGGGAGAGGTGTGAAGGCCATTAAACTGGAGGGATGGAGGTGAAGGCCATATAACTGGAGGGAGAGAGGTGAAGGCCTTATAACTCAAGGGAGAGAGGTAAAGGGTCACATTTGGATCTGAACATAAAAGGACAGAGTGAATCATCACAAGAATTAAAGTAAACCCTCTTAGCTATTCCTCTATTCTACAGGAACATTCTGTACTCGGCACCGGCACAAGCAATATTGTACAATGCGCAGTTGTACTATTCCGGGAACATTTGAAGGAGTGATTATTTGGACTCATAGAAATTCATGCCAAGTCAGTCTGTGTTTAAAACTTAAAAACCCCAGCAATGGGTAATTAGGGGCAAAAACAGCATGTTAACAACTGTTAATGAAGAATTGGACCCCAAAGACAAGACATAAATAAAAATGGGAGAATCTAGTCCGTAAATTCCGTATTGCACTTTCTAGCCATCTAGCCATCTCACAAGACAGCCACATTTGAGAATCGATGAGTTAAAATAGCATTGAAATAAGCAGTGCTTCAGTGCTTATTTAATTCACAACAAAGTAGGGATAATGGACTCCAGGGATCTCCCCAGACACTTCAGAATGTTAAGCATGAGCAGAGCAAATTAACCAACACACTTGCAGCGGAGGAGTGTTGCTTTTTATCATACGCTCTCCCTCTTCCCACTCTTTCCACTTTACCCCCTCTCCCCCTACTTGCCCCTCTACCCCCTCTACCCCCACTTGCCCCTCTACCCCCACTTCCCCCTCAACCCCCACATTCCCCTCTACCCCCACTTTCCCCTCTACCCCCCCACATCCCCCTCCCACTCCTCTACCCCCACTTTCCCCTCTACCCCCACTCTCCCCTCTACCCCCACT
>JACXGK010014097.1:0-12143 GCA_016801125.1 Novumbra hubbsi
GGAGCTAAGTGTATAAGAAGTGTTTCAGGAGAGAGAGCTTGGAGGGAGTGAGGTGTGCTGGATGTAGGAGAGAAGAATTTCTGTGTTTAGTTGTAACCTGTTCTGTGCTGCATCTGATTAAAAAGAAAACCTTTGAAAAGATGTGCTGTTTGTGGCTGAGCCATCATTTCCTATAGAACCCGGGCGGTGCTGTGTGACACAGGCTCTTACTGGATTGGCTCTCATCAGACTGGTTCTCATAACAGGCTCTCATTTGACTGGCTCATATTTGACTGGCACTCATTTGACTGGCTCTAGTCTGACTGGCTCTCAAAGCAGGCTCTTATTTGACTGGCTCTCATAACACACTCTCATTTGACTGGCACTCATTTGACTGGCTCTCATGTGACTGGCTCTCATGTGACTGGCTCTCATGTGACTGGCTCTCATTTGACTGGCACTCATTTGACTGGCTCTCATGTGACTGGCTCTCATGTGACTGGCTCTCATGTGACTGGCTCTCATTTGACTGGCTCTCATGTGACTGGCTCTCATTTGACTGGCTCTCATTTGACTGGCTCTCATGTGACTGGCTCTCATAACAGGCTTTCATTTGACTGGCTCATATTTTCAATATTCTTATGGTGACTTTGACATATGCTGTTTGAGAATCATGGAGGTCTGCACAGATCTGAGAACAAAGACAAGGAGGAAATGAGAGGAAAGGACAAAGCAGGACAAATAAGAGGTGTTGGAGAAGAGAGGAGCAAAGAGGAGAGGAGTGAAGTGAAAAGTAGAGAGGAGTAAAGTGAAAAGGGGGAGGAGTGAAGTGAAAAGGGAAGAGGAGTGAATTGAAAAGGGGAGAGGAGTGAAGTGAAAAGTGGGAGAGGAGTGAATTGAAAAGGGGAGAGGAGTGAAGTGAAAAGGGGAAAAGAAAAAAGAGAGGAGTGAAGTGAAAAGAGGAGAGGAGTGAAGTGAAAAGGGGACAGGAAAAAAGAGAGGAGTGAAGTGAAAAGGGGGGAGCAAAGAAAAGAGGAGCACTCAACAGTAAAATGCTGTAATAGTGAAACAGTGTTCTGGGTTCTGAAGCGTGAATCTGCATTGCCACTTTACTCCTTAAGCACCTCCCTCCTCTGTGCTCCCGTTTCTGTTTTCAGCAGATGAAAACCAATTAGTGAGAACTAAGACAATCAATGTTGAATTAGCTGCAGAGAACAGAGACCCACAACATCTAGCTGATGACTAATAGAACGGATTCCCGTTGGAGCAAACACACACACACGCACACACAAACACTAACTGGTGGGAATGGTTATTGGCTTCCTGTAGCATACACTTTACCATTCAGACTGTTGTTGTGGCAGTCTTTATCCAGACTAAAGAGGGTTTATTTACCAACTTTATAAAAGTCACAGACAGCAGTTAGCTGAGCAAATACTGTACTTATCTCAGTAATATCATGTGAGAAGTTTGGTTTGGAGGCATCGCGCTGCACTGCTAACAATGTGGCCCTCCGATAGTTAAAACCTGCTGATGTTGAGGGGCATGCATCTCCTGTAGCGAGTACACACACGCACAACACACACACGCACACACACAAAGACGAGCCCCCAGTGTAGTCGCGCTGCAACAGTTTTATTTCAGTGTTTAGTAATCTGCTATTTAAACAGTCATTTGGCTAAGATTATACCACGTTGGGACACATTGGGGCTAACGTCAATAGAATAAGGAGATTAGGACAGTGGTAGGTTCTTATTGGCTGAACAGAAGGGGCGTTGCCAAGTGGTGTCAGGGCATCAAATCTCTGATTAGTAAGAAAGTTCTGCACCAGTAAAAAAGAGATGGAGACATTGATTAGTGTGAAGGTCTTAATACAAGCCTCCTTGCCACACAAAAATTGCAAGGAAGTGACATGCCCATGATTTTAAATCCTTCTGGTTCTGAACATTCACAATATTTGATATTTTTACAATAAGCTTTTAGGTGAACAATTTTATTTAAAGGAATATAAATCTCTTATGAAAAATGTGATATATTAAAAAAAGTAAAACGTCCTAATCAGACCCCAGGTCTTCAGGGTGCAAGACACTTAAGCAGGGAGGCTAAAACCAATGGGCTCTAGCGTCCGTCGGGAGGTTTTCACTCAATGCACAGCTCTCGCTGGTCTCTGTTACAGGAACAAGACTTTGTAACTGCAGCTCCTGAAAGTGGGTTACCGTGGTACCGGATATAACAGCGACGGCGTCTCTCCACTGGCTTACTGACTAGAATCTGACTGCCTTGCATTCGTTTTACATCAAGCAACTTTGAGCAAAACTATGTAAATACACCAGAAACGCTCGTTTCGAGAGACTCTCGGGTGAAAAGTGCCTCGCGCTGGAAAAATAATCTTCCAACCCTCCACTCGGGTTGGCCACATTGTTGCTGCGCGTTCTCACTCGCGCTCTCTCTCTTTCTTGCTCTCTCGCGCCCTCTTTCTTGCTCTCCTCTCGCTCTCTTTCTTTCGCGCTCTCTCTCGCGCTCTCTCTCTCGCGCTCACTCTCTTTCGCGCTCGCTCTTCTCTCTCTCTTTCTTGCTCTCCTCTCGCTCTCTTTCTTTCGCGCTCTCTCTCGCGCTCTCTCTCTCGCGCTCACTCTCTTTCGCGCTCGCTTTTCTCTCTCTTTCGCGCTCTCTCTCGCTCTTTCTCTCTCGCGCTCACTCTCTTTCGCGCTCTCTCTCTCTCGCTCTCTCTCTCTTTCGCGCTCTCTCTCGCTCTCTCTCTCGCCTACTGAAGTCGCTGCGCACTCTGAAGTGATTTGTGCTGCTCGCGTCGCTGCTCCCGCCGCTGGTCTGCATAGGACGTGCTGGATTTATTGGCTGCCTCCGACTACAAGTGCTGTCAGATTATCTATGTACCAGGAAAATTGCAATTCATGTGTCATTTTTTTCTTGCCGAGTCGACTGTGCTGAATTAACTCTTTACATGGATTTAGCATT
The DNA here is from genome assembly GCA_016801125.1 of Novumbra hubbsi. Classification (NCBI taxonomy): domain Eukaryota; kingdom Metazoa; phylum Chordata; class Actinopteri; order Esociformes; family Umbridae; genus Novumbra; species Novumbra hubbsi. The sequence goes on from JACXGK010014097.1 coordinate 2,956, forward strand.
AACCAACATTAATTTCATATTAAACAGTCAAACGTCTCTTCCTGATACTCCTTACTTCAAGCACGTCCGTTTGATTGGAACACTTTGGACACTTCGGACATTAATAGGATTAACGTGAGGTACATTTGAGATTAGTACATCTTATTTTGACTGGAGTGGCATTTAGTGTTCTGATAACTCACAAGTTGGCAGAAAAACAAACACAGAAAAAGAAACAGCCTTTACTGGATCTTCCAAATTACCTAAAGTCAGAATGTATCCAAACAAGCAATGTATTACATCAACATCTAAAATGTAGGGGAACAATTCCAAGCATTCTTTTAATCACACATCACATGGCCATTCATTTTACAATACAAAATGGCCTCACATCACATGGCCATTCATTTTACAATACAAAATGGCCTCAGTGTTGAGTAACCTCAACCCCAAGCAGTTGTGAAGCACATTTGAGCCTGGAACACATTACTTTCAAAGTAGAGCAATCACCATCTCTTTACTGGCAAGGTGTTGGACAGATACAATTATACTCTTGTTTAAACATGATAGCCTAAGATTTGTTTCAGTTTTATCAGATTTATTCCAGAGCCATTCAACTAGGAATTAACAAGTAGCTTGCACATACTTTTAATATATTCAGGTTCACGTGTGGCTAAATGTTGGACTAGATTTTTAGCGTAACGTATTGGCCAGCACGAGTGACGCGAACATGCCTGTACCTGCTGAAGCCAAGTTATACTAATACCCCCCCCCTTACCAAAAAAAAAACTGCCCTCAGAATCTGTCAGCCAGCAGGGCCAGCCGGCAAGGCCAGCCGGCAAGGCCAGCCTGCAAGGCCAGCCGGCAAGGCCAGCACCTGCCCCGGCACAGCTGTCTCCTTTTGGGACTTCACCAGGAGTAGCATGTAAGGGCTCCCAAGGAGCAGCGTGGGGCCGAGGCAGATGGAGGTGAAGTCAAAAGAGGAGTAGCAGAAGGGAGACAGGATGTAGTGATAAGCCACACTGTTCTACCCTTTCCTGCTCCGCCGCTACCAAGAATGAAACGCCCTCCAGGGCCCTAAACTCGTTACACAGGGAAACACGGCCCCTCGTGGGCTGCTTAGTGCGGCCTTAGAGAGCTCTCTTGGGGTAAAGTGCATAACTGAGGCGTGAAAACTCTAAAGAATTCTCTAAAGAAGGATACTACTTAGTAGTCAATCACTTTGTCCTTGTTTACATGTCACTAGATTGACTTTAAATATCCTGCAGTTTGAGAGCATAGACAGAACTGCACTGAAAACCTGTCTGGAAACAAGGTTAAGTTCTTACCAAGGGTGAAGGTACTTGTAGCAGATTCGTGTGGCTGTTGTTGCAGATGGGTGTTGCTCAGGTAACAGCTGGGGAGAGTTTTGATTTGGCAGCCATCACGTTGTGCTTTGGTGTCACGTTCCAGTCGTAGAACAAAGTCATTTACACCAGATTTACAAAGATCGTTTTAGTCAATTTGAGAACTAAGGAAAGTCCAGCATCTGAAATCAACAGAGGGTTCGCCAGTCCTAAGTACCCTGGTGAGAGTGATAGGCCTCAACTCTCTCTCCCCCCTTGCCCCCTGGACCAGAACTGGCTCATACAAAATCATTACAATCCTACAGTTCTAGAAACAAGGTATGCAAAGCCTTTCACAGTATGCAGAGCCTTTCACAGTCTCTGATATTATGTTGTGTTATGGACTTCTTTTATGATTGATTCAATATATTTTATTTTTCATTTCATTTACCAACCATACCCAATAACAACAAAGCAAAAACATACTAGTATTTATCTTAAGGAATTATTAAAATATTTAAGTAAATGAACACAAAGGTGGCAAAAAAAAAGCAATGCATTTTAATGTTTTAGCACACATCATTGCCCTCTGTACCGGTAAGTAGGCTTGTCCTCTTTGAAGTTGTGAAAATGTGCTGCACTTAATGTACTGCTGCATGATGTGCCACATATCTTATTTCTCTGTTGATCTGGAGCAGAGAGTACAAGCTATCCGACATGTTCTCGGGGATGGTGTTTCAATCCCTATAGAATTAGGTAAACCTGCTTTCAAGTTTTTTGTAATGCAATTCACATTGTGAATCGTCTCCAAGATCATTTAAAAATGTATGAATTAGTGCCTCTGGGTCAATTCAGTGGAATTTTGGAGAATCTTTCTGTTAAACAATGTGTTTGTTTCCTGATGGTGTATTGCTTTTTGCGGTTATGTTTTGCATATCAGATATTGTACTGATAAACTTGATGTGTGTACACCCGCTAGGTGTATTTTGTGTATTTTTAATCTGGTGCATCACTTGTCTAAGAAAGAACCATTTGGTTTCATCATGAAGCAGCAATAAATGCAAATTTAACCCGTTCACCAGGCTGTACCTTGGCTGTACCCTGTCACCACGTCCCGTTCACCTGGCTGTACCCTGTCACCACGTCCCGTTCACCTGGCTGTACCCTGTCACCACGTCCCGTTCACCTGGCTGTACCCTGTCACCACGTCCCGTTCACCTGGCTGTACCCTGTCACCACGTCCCGTTCACCTGGCTGTACCTTGGCTGTACCCTGTCACCACGTCCCGTTCACCTGGCTGTACCCTGTCACCACGTCCCATTAACCTGGCTGTACCCTGTCACCATGTCCCATTCACATGGCTGTACCCTCTCTCCATGTCTCGTTGGAGATCATCGCCCGTTCCTCACTTTCCTTGGCTCTTCTCTTTTCAGAACAGTTGAGGGTGCTGACTGGGACCATTATATCTCTCTGACCAGTCCCCTCCACCCTAACCAGCAATGCTTCAAGATGGGTCTCTCAGATTACTTTCTTTGCCAGAGAGGCTCTTTTCAATGCCCTGTGAAGACTCTTCTCTGTTCCCATCCTCTTAAATCGATCTGCTTTCTTCAACACTGGGAACCATCAGATACTCCTCTCCATCCTCTCAGGACCAGGTCTCAGGCTTTTCATACTCTTGGATTTTAATCTACCTGACAGGCCTCTCCAACTAGGTGACATGGAGAGAAAATGTGTTTGTCCCATGGCCAGTGTTTGTCCCATGGCCACATGCTATTGGTGTTCCCCAGGGCTTAGTTTTTGGACCTCTCTATACAGAAATTGATTTGGCTCTATCATATTCAGACATGGTCTCTCCTATTATTGTCTGAATGAAAGCTAACTACTTCGCACCTTCTGGCATCCAGGAGGAACCACATGTCTCTGCGTGCCTGACTAACATCTCCCCTTGAATGTCAGATCACCACGTGAAGCTCAAACTCAACAACACAGAGCTGCTCTTTTTCCAGGGAAAGGCCTGTCCACTCTTATCCTGTCCCCTCTAAAGACTTATAACCAAGGTTGACAGCCCCTCCCTTCCTTCTGGCAAGGGTGTACTTACAAACTGCTTTTAGTGTGGTTGTTCTATCTAAGTTCTCACACTTGTACATGGTAGCTGTCATCAAGGACAAACTACTTGAATGTAAGCGCATGGAACATTTCTGGCACACAATGGCCTGCAAACCTGAGTTGTGTGACTGTCTGTCTGTTTGTCGGTCCGTCATCGATCTTTGTAAGCGTGTGAGCTCCCGTGTACCCAGTTTGATAAGAGCACTGTGTTCGCGACAGGAGTTCAGTTCTGTGGGTTCAATTCCCGTGTGAGGCACGTCGAGAGAAAGTATGACAATACAAGCCTTTGTAAGTCGCTCCGCATAAGAGCTTCCACTAAATTACTAAAATGTAAATGTGTGTGTGTGGCCATTAATATTTGATATGGAGAATGCATACTGTGCATTGAGGCAGTCACACATACAGGAACCTTGTCACTTGGTTCTTCAACATGGTTGGCAGGCATACTGCTCAGAGTGGAGACATTATAGCATGCCCTAGTTCTCTCTACCTCCTTCCTGACACCACCTTTCTCTACATTCTTCCTGACACCACCTTTCTCTACCTCCTTCCTGACACCACCTCTCTACCTCCTTCCTGACACCACCTCTTTACCTCCTTCCTGACATCATCTCTCTTTACCTCCTTCCTGACACCACCTCTCTTTACCTCCTTCCTGACATCACCATCTACCTCCTTCCTGACACCACCTCTCTACCTCCTTCCTGACACCACCTTTCTCTACCTCCTTCCTGACACCACCTCTCTTTACCTCCTTCCTGACATCACCATCTACCTCCTTCCTGACACCACCTCTCTACCTCCTTCCTGACACCACTTCCCTACCTCCTTCCTGACACCACTTCTCTACCTCCTTCCTGACACCACCTCTCTCTACCTCCTTCCTGACACCACCTCTCTTTACCTCCTTCCTGACACCACCTCTCTACCTCCTTCCTGACACCACTTCTCTATCTCCTTCCTGACACCACCTCTCTCTACCTCCTTCCTGACACCACCTCTCTATCTCCTTCCTGACACCACTTCTCTACCTCCTTCCTGACACTACTTCTCTACCTCCTTCCTGACACCACCTCTCTCTACCTCCATCCTGACACCACCTCTCTCTATCTGTTTCTTTCTGCCTGTCTCACTCTCTTGGCCTGACTATCTTTTCTCTCCCTCTGTCTGTCTCTTTCTCCCTCTGTGACCACTGATCATCTCCCTCATCTCTTTATTAAATGACCTTGCCTTGTCAGGTGTGTTTGTGTGTGTGTCACTGTGTGTCCACGTTTTCAGGCTGCAGGATTTCAGTGGTCAAGTTTCTTCTCAGAGTCAATATATTTGGCAGTGTGTGTGTGGCCATGCGGTGTGTGAAACAGACTCACACACATGAAGAAGGGTGTCAGATCTGCAGGACAAGGTCTCCATATATACACTTCATTCTTTATTGCAGAATGTGTCATTCCCCTGTACTTGGTATCTTTCCATTGTGTTGGGTATCATTTCACTTTATTAGCTATCATTCACTGCACTAGTTACACGTAGAGGGAAAAGCGAGAAGATGGAATAGAGGTGGAGACGTAGAGGGAAAGAGAGAAAAAGGAATACAAGTGGAGACGTAGAGGGAGAGAGAGAAGAAAGTATAGAAGTGGAGGCGTAGAGGGATAGAGAGAAGAAAGGAATAGAAGTGGAGACGTAGAGGAAAAAAGAGAAGAAGGAATAGAGGTGGAGACGTAGAGGGAAAGAGAGAAGATGGGATAGAGGTGGAGACGTAGAGGGAAAGAGAGAAAAAGGAATACAAGTGGAGACGTAGAGGGAAAGAGAGAAGATAGAATACAAGTGGAGACGTAGAGGGAAAAAGGGGAACAAACTGAAAAATCAAACCAAGAAGAGGATGAAGGAATGTGTGATGTAACAGCTCACCCATCCCTTTTCTCTGTCCTCCCTTCTTTCCCCCTCTTTCCTCTCCTCCCCTCCTTTTACGCTCCAGAAGACAACGAGGTCAGATATGGGGGGTCAGAAGGGGAGGGACCAAGAATAAGGGGAAGGAGGACGGAGGAGCCGTCGGATATAGGGAGAAGAATATGTCAGGCCAGAACCAGTAGAACTTAGTAGTAGTAAGACAGAACATGTTCCCTGACCAGGGATCTCAGAACCACCGGCAGTCAACATGAGACTAGGACCGAGATCGGAGGAAACCGAGTCTCTAAAAAGACAGAGGAGGGCCGTGACTGAGGCAACGGGGAAATGGATTAGACCAATTCAACGAGTCTTCACTGCTTGAGGGAGTAGAATTGTTACTGAGTCCAAGACAAGACAGAGACACTCAATAAGTGGTCTCGAGACAGCACTTTATGTCGAGAGCGGTCTCAAGTACTCCAACAATGCCTGTTAATAATGTATAAACGATGCTGGGTCAGTTCTTTTCAACAAGATCTCCCAGACAAGGGAAGGCCCACTGATGGGTGAAGTAGTTAGAAACTAATGTTGGGCAAGTAAAACTGCAGTATTGCTCTGATGACAGAGTACGAGGATGATTCAAACTGAAAAATGTATGTTTAAATGAGCCACATTTACAATTCTTAGCAAAGTGTTAGCATGAATGGCATCTGGAGGGAATGCTTTAAATTAAAATAATGGTTAAAATGTTTGTGCCTGAGTTATTCCCCATTGAATCTTAATCAGCTTGCAATTAATTTCAATCTACTCATATTTGCTTTAGACACTCTCTGTCCCAACCACCCAATCTACAGCTGCTAATAGTCCATGTGGACCAGCTAGAACTATTTGGTTTTGTTCTGACCGGAAAAAGGAGGAGGGGTTGTTGTCATTTTATAATATGCACTGTATTACACAAGAGAGGCAGGACTCCATACAAGTGCCCCTTTAAGTTTAGGATTCGGAGGGGTGAAGGATTAAGGGTGAAGAGTTAAGTGTGAAGCGTTAAGGGTTAAGGGTTAAGGTCGGGGAGAGGAATATACATCTGTCCTCCTAGCAGTGTGACTGTACTGAAGCCAGAGCTGGTGGCCACCGTCCATCCATCACCTTCTTCTATTCATGTTCACAAGTCCCAAGCAAACCTAACGGAATGTAACCATGGTTATTGTTGCCCCTAGTGGGGGATTTGAAGACATTTATCATCTTCCTGGGGACCCAGTGATGCTGTGTATTCCATATAGAGCATGGTCAGCATTTGTGTGTGTGTGTGTGTGCGTGCATGCGGCTGTATACGTCTATGCATGTGCACATGGCTACGTGAATAAGCGCGTGTGTGTGTCTGCGTGTGGATTTGTGTGTGTGTATGTGTGCGCGTGGGTTTGTGTGTGTTTTATGGAGTTATTTTTACCAGGCATCACAGCTTGAGTTAGAATTCCTCTCCAACTAGGTCACAAGAGATGATCTGAAACTAAAACAGGGATGAAAACAAAGCACAACACAGCTACACAACTACACAACTACACACAAGAGACTCGCACACCCGGGGCGCGTTACGCACGGTTTTAGAACAGTGAGACATAAATATGTTATTATATTATTATTATCTCGAACAAGCACACTTTCCTGACATGTGGAACAATGAATCATGTCGTCTCAACAAACGCACAGCAAAGGGAACGTCACCCAGTTGTTTAGTTCACACAGATAATTAACAAGGACGTGTCATTAGGCATCATTGTGTATTTCTATAGTAGTCATGTCAGACATGGACGTGTCATTAATATACACACATAATGCGTTGCAGCTCAGCATCGTACAACGCCTCGTCGATGTAGGGAGGAACCAAGGACAGCTCCGTCAAAGTCTGTGGGAACTGCAGCACGGGGCAGTTGACAGCAGGTCGTGACGGGGCAAAGCTGCAAGCAGTTTAGCCCCATCAGAGTGTGGGCCCTTGAGTACAAATACAGAGACCAAGTGGGCAGTGTGTGTTACCTGACATTCCCCCATCATTTATTTGATACTGCCTCCTGAGCACTACCACCTACCCAGTGTCCCCTGTGTTCTCCTGGCCACCTTGTCTTGTTGGAGAGTACAAGGCAACACCTTGAACTCTTCATCGTGTTCCACTGACAATTACCAAACAATGTTTGCAGTGTGGCAGTGTGCATTGTCCTGCTGAAAGGGGCCACTGCCATTAGGGAATACTAACGCCATGAAGCCTGGCCTGCAATGATGTTTATGTGGGTGGTATGTGTCAAATTGACGTCCACATGAATGCCCAGATCCAAGGTTTTCCAGCAGAACATTGCCCAGAGCCTCACACTCTCTCCATCAGCTTGTCACAATCCATCACAGTGCATCTTGATGCCATCACTTCCCCAGGTAAAAAGTGCACACGTACATGGCTGTCCAAGTAATGTAATGTAATTGAGTTTTCCAAGTTGATCGTGGACAGACTCAATGATGGTGGCATGAGGGCCTGACATCTTCTAGTGGGACCTGTGCTCACAGCTCAGCACTGTGCAACTCGACTGGCATTTACCAGAGAACACCGGAATTGGCAGGTCTGCCATTGGTGCATCATTCTCTACGCAGATGCAACATACATTAAAGGGTTCTGGAGACCCCGTGGGGAACGTTACGCTGCCTACAACATCATCCAGCATGACCGGTTTGGCGTTGGGTCAGTGATGGTCTGGGGAGGCATATCCTTGGAGGGTCAAACAGACCTCCACGTTCTATTCAACGGTTCTTGTTAGGTACCTCAATGAAATCCTCAAACCCATCGTCAGACCTTACGCTGGTGCAGAGGGCCCTGGGTCCCTCCTGGTACAGGACATTGCCTGGCCTCATGTGGCCAGAATGTGTAGGCAGATCCAGCTGGTTGTCCCTGCCCACACCGTTCAAAAAGAAAGAAATGTATATTTCTGGAATGATGTTAAGATTTTGTGGGGTGATTTGTAATAGGCTGTGCATGCAAGAAACCATTCAAACATCAAACAGCTGAAGAAATTCTGTATGGAGGAGATGGAAAAACGTTCTTTTCGTCCTAACGATTTTACAGTAACCTCATATGTTTAATATCTCCTGCTGCTGCTATCAGCAGTTCAATGAAGACAATTTAGTCAGTTCCAGTGGCAGCCATTCAAGCCCAAATCATAACCGCACATAGCATTTTTTATTGATGTGACTAAAGTCTTTGAATTCATTAATCACCTAATACTTTTCAACAGACTCAGCATCCTCAGTTTCTAAGACAACTTTCTTTTCCTAGGGGGAAAATAATAACCGATTACAGTGCATCTAGTCTGAGGGTTTGCTGTAGACCACTTGTTGTGTCAATAGATGTTCCTCAGGGTTTGATTCTCATTCTGACTTTATTCTCTGTTGACTTACTGTGCCGGTAACTCTCTCATTCAGCATCTGGCAGACAACACTGTTCTGCATACAGCTGAACTATGTGCTGGGTTTGGAGGGTGCGGCAGCTAGGAAAAGTAATTATCCATGTTTTAATATTTATTATTTTATGGTGTTTATTGCTACGTAGGTTAGTAGTTAACTTTGTTCAATGTGTCAGGAAGTTGGCGATCTCCCTGATTTTCCTTCTAATAGTGCTACAGAAGCCAACTCCCAGGAGAGGGAGGAGTCAAGAGCTGTCAATCGCAGCCATGCTCTTCACCCTAAACAACTGCTATGAGAGTCTAGACGGACTGAGAGTAATAATCTGCCTGGATGAACAGAAAGAAAGAAGGAGAACAATAATATGGGAGCAACAACATCACAGCCCCGGTACAACTACCCTAACCCCAATCCCAACCCCAACCCCAACCCTAATTCTAACCCCAACCCCAACCCCAA
>JACXGK010014098.1:0-12029 GCA_016801125.1 Novumbra hubbsi
CAGGGAACACAGGAGGGGAGGTGTGAACACAATTTAGGTGATATCTCCGGGCAGACTTCCTGGCACCAGCACCCCCCCTTCAACTGTCCTCTTCGTCTACCTCCGATGTCACCAGATGGCCCCACGATCAGAGATGGGGTCTGCATGAAAAGGACACGCCCACCCAGGAAGCCCACTCAAGAGATTACATCCAATGATTATGGGGTGGGAGGGGCTGTATATAAACTGTCTCCAGGTGAAAGTAATTCAGATCTTTTCTACTGTACTGTGGGGAACGATCTCCAGATAGCTGTCTGTAATAAAGGTGTTTAGTTTGGAAAGACTTGAACCGTGTGGACATTCTCTGATTCGGACCCGGGGGAAGCAGATTTATAACTCAACACAGGTCGATTTATTGTGAAATTTAGAACATAACACAAACATTGGCCATAGATCGACAGTAAGGTAAAAGTGCAAGACAATCTCCTTGACATCACCAGTTCAGTTGCCAAAGTCATTTTGACTTTGTTTTCTTCGTTGCTATTTGTATAAATCCACCAATACAAACTGCAATATTGAGCGCGATATTATATCGTATAAAACCAAGCCAGACCGGCGTCTTTACACATTGTAGTTACTGCAATCGTAACACCCTAACCTCGAAAACGGAGCAACACTGAATCAAAACACTTTGACACAAGATAACAGACACCCAAAAGTGTCTGTTATATAGTCTAGAGTAATTTTTATTATGTGTGTGTGTGTGTCACATTTCCCTTCCTGGCCTAATTCTGTCCTTTCCTTATCCTGTGTTTATCCAGGTGCCCAACTTCCTCTCAAAATTCCTATTGATCTAAGAACAGTACAGTAATAGCAGGAACAGATGGCCAAGGGGGTCATACAGATAGGTGTAACTAATCATAACAAAGACCAGATCCTCTTATCAAGCTTTTTGACCCCAAACATCCGATAAGAGTAGGGTACACAATTTCTCTTATGTTGAAAAATAAATGTACCTAATCATTATTTTAGCACAATCCGATGTCCTAAAACTTTAAATGTTAGCTGACCAACTGAATACTAAATTTTGCATTTCCCCTTTTTACAGGTTTAAATGAAATCACAGATGGAAGTATCAGTGAGCATGGTCGTTAGATATAATAAAGATGCCTGCACCTGCTATCTTCATTCGTAAAATATCTCAAGGCTTTCACATAGATTAAACACATTTGAAAACACAATCAGATAGAATTGTCTTCAAAAATATGAATGTTTAGATACCACTAGACAAAACTTTGTGTAAATGGAAAGATCAGCTTTTTACAATATTACAATTATTAACAACAGAAGTTAAAGTATTTGCATAAAATGTATAAGTCACACACAATATCTCAAAAGGTGTTATCCAAATTTGTGGTACTGCATCATTCGTGGTAGACATGTTGCCTTGTTGTATTTTGCTCTTTGTAGAAGTACAAAACAAAGACCGGCAAATTGTGCAAGATGGTTTTTAATTACATTCCACTTTTGGATCAAGGCTCTTTATTTTAGCAGGAGCACTGAAGCATTGAAAGACAAGTGCACCTTTAATATTCTTTGTGACTCTACTGTTATCTCCCATGTCCACTTGTATTACCTTGAGAAACACTGACAGATGTTGCAACAGTCAAGCTCTCGTACAATTTGTTTTGTGTGAAGATTTATGTATCTGCTGCAGAGCAGAAACATATGGTGCCCATCTCTAGCTAAAAGCACTAGCCCTAAGAAAACAATGTGGATAGGGACACAATCTTTGACAGGGCCATGTGCTTTACCTTTCCCTCACTGATGGTTTTGTCAAGGATCGTTGCTCAAAATCAATTAAGCTATTAGCACACCCTAGCCACAGATGGTTCACTAGGAGGTTTTATCAGTTTTGACAGTGACCCCGGCATATGGGACTTCATAATGTTCTGCAATGCTGTGCTGGAATACTTTAAGCTATGCTGTCCAGGCTCAATACGAACAAGAGCACAGTTGGGGCCATAATACGGAAGTAAAAAGACAATAATTTCACCATAAATTTGAATGAAAAGAATAATCAGAAGAGTTGTCCAAGAGCCAAGGACCACTTGTGGAGAGCAGGAATTAGCAGGTACTGTTGTCTCAAAGAAAACAGTAAGTAATTGTGAGGCGTAGGAGAGGCAGGACCAAAACGCAGGTGCATTTGTAGAGTTTTTGTTCCACTAAGGAAATACTCCCAAAGGGGTGAGAACAAAACAAAAGGGTGCTCAGTAGCACACAGGTAAATAATAAGTAAAACACAAAGGCACCGAGAACCAGCGCATCCGCTGAATATCAAAGCAGAGCTACGTGCCAATGCTCTCCACGTACATGTAACAATAACGGACACAAGGACAAGACACAGGAGGGAATATATGGCAGCTCAACAGGTTGCACCTGTAGGGAATTAGGGAAGGGCGCATTCACAGGATATGGGAAACAGGACAACACGAACGATGATGACTAGAACTCCGGCGACGTCGCGCGCCGGCTCACCACACGCAGAGGTGGGGGCGCGTCCCTAGACGGGGACGCGACAGTACGCCCCCCTCCGCCGCCGAAGCCGGGGACGACCCGGAGGGCGCGGTGCGGGGCACTCCGGCCGGCGTCGATGGAAATCCCGCAGCAGGGTGGGGTCGAGGACGTCCGCCCGGGGCACCCAGCACTGCTCCTCCGGACCATAACCCTCCCACTCCACAAGATACTGCAAACCCCCCCTCCGACGTCTGGAATCCAGGATGGACTTGACAGCATACGCTGGGATTCCGTCAACGTCCAACGGGGGAGGAGGGGCCCTTGGCACCTCAGAATCGTGAAGGGGACCAGTCACCACCGGCCTGAGAAGAGAAACATGAAATGTCGGGTGAATGCGATATGAAGATGGCAACAACAATCTATACGACACCTCATTTACCCTCCTCAGGACTTTGAACGGCCCTACAAACCGCGGGCTCAGCTTCCGGCAGGGCAACCGAAGGGGCAGGTTCCGCGTGGACAACCAGACGCGGTCTCCAGGGGCGTACTCCGGTGCATCAGCCTGGCGACGATCAGCGGCAGTTTTCTGCCGCCGGGCTGCCCTGCCAAGGAGGGTGTGGGCCGCCTGCCAGGTAGCCCCAGCCCTCCGGAACCACTCATCCACCGCGGGAACCTCGGAGGGGACCGCATTCCACGGCCCCATGGCGGGCTGATAGCCGAGGACGCATTGAAAAGGAGTCATTCGGGTGGATGAGTGCCGGAGGGAATTCTGGGCATACTCGGCCCACGGCAGGAATTCCGACCTCCGCGCCGGTTGGTCCATGCAATACGCGCGCAAGAACCTGCCCACCTCCTGATTAACCCTCTCGACCTGACCGTTGGCCTCTGGATGGAACCCGGAGGTAAGACTAACCGTGACCCCCAACCTTCCCATGAAAGCCTTCCAAACCTTGGAAGTGAACTGGGGGCCCCGATCAGAGACTATGTCCTCCGGGATACCATAATGCCGGAAGACATGAACGAACAGTGCTTCCGCAGTCTGCAGGGCCGTGGGGATCCCCGGCAAGGGCAGCAGACGACAGGCCTTCGAAACCTATCCACCACGACCAGGATGGTGGTAAAACCCTGAGACGGAGGCAGATCAGTTAGAAAATCTATGCACAAATGCATCCATGGTCATTGTGGAGTAGGCAATGGAAGGAGCTTACCTGAAGGTAGATGCCTGGGTGTCTTACTCTGGGCACATATCGAACAAGAGGAGATGTAAGCCCTAACGTCCCTAGCTAAGGTGGGCCACCAGTATTTGCCCTTCACCACTGCGCTAGTCCGTCCCACGCCCGAAAGCCCAGAGGAGGGAGAAGCATGAGCCCACCGTAGGAGCCTGTCTCTCACCCCTTCCGGGACGTAGACGCGATCTACTGGACACTGGGGTGGAGCAGGCTCCATCCGGAGTGCCTCACGAATCGCCGTGTCCACCCCCCACACCACCGGTGCCACGATCCGGTTCCTCGCGAGAATGGGGGAGGTGTCCACGACTCTCTCCTCCGTATCGCAGACGCGGGACAGGGCATCAGCTTTGACGTTCTTTCAACCTGGAATATAGGACAGAGTGAAGTCAAACCTGGTCAAAAACAGGGCCCACCTCGCCTGACGAGAATTAAGCCTCCTCGCCGTCCGGACGTACTCCAGGTTGCGGTGGTCAGTAAGGACGAGGAAAGGGTGTTTGGCCCCCTCAAGCCAGTGTCTCCAAGCTGACAGAGCCTTAATCACCGCGAGCAACTCGCGATTACCCACATCATAGTTCTGCTCCGCCGCACTGAGCTTTTTGGACAAAAAGGCACATGGGCGGAGCTTCGGTGGTACCCCCGATCGCTGAGAGAGAATAGCCCCCACCCCTACCTCGGAGGCATCCACCTCAATGATGAAAGGAAGATCTGGATCCGGGTGGGCCAGAACCGGAGCTGACGTGAACAGGGTTTTCAGAGAGGTGAACGCACTTTCTGCCTCCGCAGTCCATCGTAGCTTAGTAGGCCCACCCTTCAACAGTGAGGTAATCGGCGCTGCCACCTGACCAAACCCCCGGATAAACCTACGGAAGTAATTGGCAAAACCCAAGAACCTTTGCACCGCCTTAATGGAGGTCGGTGTTGGCCAATTTAGCACGTCCTCAGCGCGCGATTTCTCCATCTCCACCCCACCAGAGGAAATGCGATATCCTAGGAAAGACACAGACGACTGAAAGAATAAACATTTCTCACCCTTCACAAAGAGATCATGCTTCAGGAGTCGCTCCAATACCTTGCGGACGGTGGTAACATGTTCGGCCCGTGTGGCAGAGTGAATCAGGATGTCGTCGATATACACAACCACACCCTGACCTCGCATGTCCCTGAATATGTCATCCACAAAGGATTGGAAAACAGATGGAGCATTCATCAGACCAAAAGGCATCACGAGGTACTCGTAATGCCCGGAAGTGGTGCTAAACGCAGTCTTCCACTCGTCCCCCCCTCTGACACGCACTAAATTGTAAGCACTCCTTAAGTCTAGCTTTGTGAACCAGCGGGCCCCATGCATAGTTTCCATGACAGAATAAATCAGCGGCAGTGGGTAGGAGTACCTCACCGTGATATCATTCAATGCCCTGTAATCAATGCATGAGCGTAAACCACCGTCCTTTTTCTTCACAAAGAAGAAACTCGAGGACGCGGGTGAGGTGGAGGGTCGAATATATCCCTGGCCCAGAGCCTCCGAGACATAAGAGGTCATAGCCTCAGTCTCTGGTTGGGAGAGAGGATATAACCGACTCTTGGGTAACGCACAACCCTGTCGCAGCTCTATCGTGCAATCCCCCGGTCGGTGTGGTGGTAATTTACTGGCCCATGCCTTCGAAAAGACGCGTGCGAGGTCCTCAAATTCGGGGGGAATACACACAACCGCAGCACTGCCCGAACTTTCCACCGTAGTAGACCCAATAGACTGCCCAATACATTTACCCTGACACCCCCGCAACCACCCGGTGAGAACCCTCTGAGACCACAGAAAGGTGGGCTCATGTAGAGCGAGCCACGGAAGACCCAAAATAACTTGAAAATTAGGTGCCTCTACAATGAAAAAGGAGATAAGCTCCGCATGTTGACCACACATCATGCGTAAAGGCCCTGTGACGTGTCTCAGCACCCCCTGACCCAACGGACGCTGGTCCACCCCCCTGATGGGGATGGGGGGCGAGACAGGCACTAGGGGTAACGCCAGACTCGCAGCCAGCCCGGAGTCCATATAATTACCTGGCTCCCCCGAGTCAACCAAGGCGAGAGCCCTGGATAACCCAGGAATACCAGGGAAAGACACTCTAAGTTGCAAGTGGTCTGCAGAGGGTTCCCAAGAAACGAGAGGTTGCTTTACCTGGACAGACGCTGGGGTGCCTCGTCCGCTAGCTCTCGCCCCGGATCCCTGGAGATGCGCAGCAGCACCCCCGCGCACAATGCCGCGCGCAGTGGGTTGCCCTGCCGACCCCAACTCCATCGGCTCGAACCCCGACGGTGGAGTGGGGTGTTCCCCAAGACCTCCCCGCCGTTGGCTGCGTCCGGCCACGATGTTGTTCAGCCGGATCGCCATGGCGATGAGCTCCTCGAGGCCAACGGTCGCGTCCCGGCAGGCCAGCTCCTCCCGCAACCCCTGGTTCAGGCTGCAAACAAACACATCACGCAGCGCGCGGCCATTCCACCCTGAGACAGCGGCCAGGATGCGGAACTCAACTGCAAAGTCCTGCAGCCTCCTGTTCCCCTGCTTTAGGCGGACTAGTCTCTCCCCGGCCTCGAGCCCCTCGGGTGGATGGTCTGACGAAGAGAAACGTCTGACGAAGAGATCGTAGTTGTCCAACTCCGGACCGCCTCCGAGCCACACAGCGTTAGCCCAAGCCAGGGCTCGACCAGTAAGGCACGCCACCAGAGCCGACACTTTCTCCCTCTCACTGGGCGGTGGGAACCGGGTGGAGAAGGCAATGTTCAGCTGCAGGTGGAATCCTTGGCAACCCGCGGCTGCCCCAGCGTACTCCCGTGGCAGGTGGAGATTAAAAGTGCGGGGCTGGAGGTGGTGTAGGTATGGGTGGTGCCGGATTTTGCAGGTGCCTGGCCATCCTATCCACAGCGTCTCCCAATTGAGCCAACATTGCCTCCTGTTGGACCATCCTTTCCTCAAGAGAGGGGGGTCCCGTCGCACCTGCTTGGTCCATTGGTAAAGGTCCGTTATTCTGTGAGGCGTAGGAGAGGCATGACGTTTGTAGAGTTTTTATTTCTCTAAGGAAATACTCCCGAAGGAGGAGAACAAAACAAAAGGGTGCTCAGTAGCACACAGGTAAATAATAAGTAAAACACAAAGCACCGAGAACCAGCGCATCCGCTGAATATCAAAGCAGAGCTACGTGCCCACGCCAGTGTACGACGCGTCTACCTTGACAATGAACTGCAGAGCGGGATCAGGTTGGACGAGAATAGGGGTGGAAGAGAACCACAGTTTTAGTTCCTGGAAGGCATCTTCAGCGTCCTTCGTCCAGCGAAAGTGGCGCAGCGACCAGACTGTAATTCCGAATGAAACGGCGATAGAAATTAGCGAACCCCAAGAAACGCTGCAGCTGTTTACGCTCACCGGGCGATGGCCACTTGGTGACCGCCGTCTCCTTTGCTGGATCCATCTCCACCCGCCCCGGTAAGAGGACGTGGCCCAAAAAGGAGATGGTGGAGACATGGAACTCGCTCTTTTCGAGTTTAACAAAGAGGCAGTTGTAGAGTAGGCGCTCCAGAACACGACGGACATGTATGACGTGGTCATGGGGGGTGGAAGAAAAAATCAAGGTGTCATCAAGATAGACGACAACGAACCTGTTGATCTTGTCCCGGAGGACATTGTTCACCAACGCCTGGAAGACTGCGGGTGCATTGGAGAGGCCAAAAGGAACAACAAGGTACACGCCATCCTTTTTTCCCACAAAAAGAAACCCGCACCAACTGGGGAGGAGGACGGACGGATAATCCCTGAGGAAAGGGAGTCGCGGATGTAGTGCTCCATTGCCTCGGTCTCTGGTTTGGATAGGTTATACAGGCGTCCACTTGGTAGAGCCGCGCCCGGAAGCAGTTCAATGGCGAGATCATACGGGCGGTGCGGAGGGAGTGACAAGGCGTCTTCCTTACTGAAGACCGCTGCCAGGTTGTGATAGTCACCGGGCACCACGGATAGGTCAATCTTGGGTAAGGAGACCGAGGAACTGGTGGCCCCCGGCGTGTCCGCCGAGCCGAGGCAGCATTGGAAACACTGAGGCCCACAGGAGCTGATGGCACCCGAAATCCAGTCTACTAGCGGGTTGTGGAGCCATAACCATGGCCGGCCTTGGATCAGCGGAGACATGGGGCTGTCAATAAGGAATATGCATAGATCAATTATTCGGTTCCCCGCGAGGACTAACAGGAGAGGGGCAGATTGGAATTCGATGGAGGCAATCTTATGACCACTCAGTCCTCTAACCGTCACAGGAGGGGCGACTGGAGAACAGGAAATCCTATCTAATCGACCAAGCCCTTATTGATGAAATTCCCGTCCGCTCTGGAATCAACAAGAACGCTTACGGTTAGGGAGGTTGTGGCCCAGTGGAGGGTTGCCTCGAGGTCGTCCGCAGAGGAGGTGGCGATCTGCACTTGGCCCGTCCATAACTTCTCGTCTATGGCCCGGCAGACACGTTTCCCTGCAACACTGGACACGAGGGAATGGCGCCCTCTCTCTCTGCCCTGGAGAGACGCGCATGCCCCAGCTGCATAGGCCCTGGATCGGTGTCGTGCTCTCGTGTGCGCACTATGTCCGGGACAGCGGAGGGAGGCCTCGTCTTAGGTGGTGAAGCGGATAAACAAGAACGGTTCGGTGGTACTCTCTCCCGACGGCACTTGCGGAGTCGACTGTCGACCCGCTGGGCCAAGGCGACCAACTGGTTCAAGGTCTCTGGTTCAGGCCAGTTCATCCTTGAGGCTCTCCGAGAGACCGTTAAGGAAAGCTCCCTGTAAGGCCATGTCGTTCCAGCCACTCTCTGCAGCAAGGATTCTGAAATCTATAGCATAATCCACTGCACTGTGAGTCACAAGGAGCCTTCTCCCCACGTCCTTCCCTCCCTACTGTTGGCCAAAAACCTTCAGGAGCTCCTCTGTGAAAGCCACGTAGGAGGAGCAGAGGGGGCTTTCATTCATCCAAATGGCCGATGCCCATGAGAGGGCTCTACCCGTGAGGGCACTGACCAGATACGCGATCTTAGCCTTATCTGAAGGGTAAGAGAAAGGCTGCTGCTCAAAAAGCAATGAACATTGCAGCAAGAAGGGACGAACCTGACACGGCTCAACAGTGAAATGCTCAGGTGGAGCGACATGCGGTTCCCGGTGAATCGACAGAGTTGAAGGAGGGGATGGGTGAGTACCACTGCCCGAGTTGGTCTGTCTTAGGGTGTCCGCCCTGTCCTGTTGTCAGTCGCCCCATAGGGTAACTACCAATTCAGTGAGTGTTACTGAAAGATTTTGCAGGAGTGCCTCATGCCGTTGGATAGCGGCACCCTGTAGATGAAGGGCATGGTGGCGGCTGGGTCCATAGTTGGCCAGTGCAATCTGTAAGGGACCGGACTAGCGGACGGGAGGAAGGGACCCAAGTGCACGATGAGAGAAGTAGCAGAGAACCGGTAGGGGCTTGGATGTGACGAGCAAGGTAATCGTAGTATAGGGGGCTCGGATACCCGAGCGTGAGCGTAGCTCGAAATAGATGAGCGAAGGAAGCTCAGGGCTCGGATAAGACAAGCTGGATGAATGCTCGGATGAGACGAGTGGAAATAGTATACTAAAGGAGCTTGTGAGCGAAAAATAATTGCTGAACACAGGAGCGTAGTTTGTACTGGCAGTGTAGTGGTGGCACTCGGGAGCTTATGTAGGGGTGCTGATGAGAGTGATAGGGAACAGGGGTGCGTGGTTGGTGACTACGGTGCTTGGTGACTGGTGCATGTACACGCACCCAAAGGCCGCTAGAGGGGGCACTAGGACCAGAGTTGGACTGAGTCAGGGTGGAACCCTGACACCCTGAACCTATTTTTTGGGAATGCAGCTGATTGTTATCTTAGCACTCTGCCTATCGAAACTCTTCCTTAGCCTTTGGGATCTTGTGAGGTAAGGAAGGGGGCTCATGATTCGATGAATAGGTTCATTCATTAGTTAAACACCTAGCACGACACGGTACCACCAAGAGTTAGGGCTTGAGATAAATGACAAATCAAAAACGATGAACCACCCTGAAATTATCATAGAGGGATGATTTAAGTAACATAACATAAGACATGGTATAAATGTGTGTTAGAAAATTGTACTTATTTTTTTTTCTATAGAAAACTACTCAGCTTTGTGAACTTTCATTAAAGTCGATTCTAAAAACCTCCAAAGTTCTTGCATCCTTTGAGTTGGAAACAGAAGTATTTCCCACGACACCTGTTGGAGTATACTATGTTTCTCAATAAAAACCATTACATGCCATTATACGTCTTTATATTCTGACCTGTTGGCTTCTAGATATTGTCCAGTGCAAAAGAGACAAAATATATCTCTAACTATTCTAGTTATGTGTATGCATTTACAGTGCCCTTCGTTAGTATTGGACAGTAACATTAAAATTGTTGATTTTTCTGTGTACTCACAGCATATGAAAATACAACTACAGATGAATATGAGGCAAGTAGAGACCAACTATGAATAAGATCTCTTTCAGAGTCCTATACCCCAATTTGAAAAAATCTACTTAAATCAGCATAAAAGCAAGTATCTAGTCAGAAATCCTGCAATAACAGCAGTAAGTCTGTGACCCAGTAACAACTCTTGGTATCATCCTTTGCGATTGTAGAGGAATAATTTATCTATGCATATCAAATCCATGTAAATGATGCATAAAAATATATATTTGCATACATTTGGTGTTACTGAATATGTGTAAAATATGAAGGTGTGTGCATAGGTTATATATGTATCTATGAATTAGGTAAAACATGTGGATAGAACATAATGGGAACTTGTGACCAACTCCAGCTAAATCTTATTACCCTCCCCGTTAGAACTCTTGCCACCTATACCTTCTTCTTCATCTGGCCCAAGGCATATGGATGTTTATTTAGCTTATGACTTCTATGTTACTAAGACGAAAAGAAGTATGGTGAGAACTAGATGTTAGACTAGAAAAGTGGTTCCCCTGAATGTGACTTTGTCATACCAAGGAACGTGTACAAGAGTGTACTTTTCCTGTGTATTACCTACAAGCTTTTAATAATCTATTTAAAATGTAAGTATTAGTTTCCTGTAGTAGTTATATTTGAGAAATTAGAAACAATTAGAATTCTTATTATTGTGTTTGTGATAATAAAATGTATCCCAAACACGATGCTTTTCCAAATATTTGCTGCAGATATTTTAGAGCTGTTGTTAAATCTAGGGAGTATCTGACAGATTGAAGTGGCCTGATGCCATGGCAATTTTACTGCGGCCATCCTTTGTTAAATCATTAATAAAGATGAGTGAGTCTGTTCCAGGGACATTCCCATGCCATGACATTACCTCCAACATATTTCACAGGTAAGGCGGTCTGCTTTGCATTGGATCAATATCAGCCAGGCCCTCCTTTAGCAATTTCTATCTCGTCACTTCCCAATCCATTCTTGCTAAAACTATCACTGGCTTTTTTGAGTAGGCAAATTTGACCTACACACATTTTGTTCATGTTATTTCATCCCATTTTACAATTCTGAAAACCTGTTATTATTTATTTATTTGATTCACAATCGCGTATGCTTTCTAACTGGACAGATTGATATCCCTGAAGACTAATTGTGACTTGGTGTTTTACTGTGATGATTACTTATTTAAACTTTTATTTTTTACTGTGTTGTTTGGAGCTGTGATTTGGGACATTGTCCTGTTGTAAGAGGAAATTGGTTCCAGTCAAGCACCACCAACAGAGTATGGCATAGCGTTGCAGAATCGGGGGGGGGCCTTCGTTCCATATATTTATTACCCTGCACAAATCTTCAACTTAACCACCCCCCAGACCATCACATTGCCTCCACCATCTTTGACAGATGGCATCAAGCAATCCTCTTGCATCTTTTAATTTGGTCTGCATGTCACAAATGTGTTATCCGAACACCTCAGAGTTAGATATGTCTGTCTATAACACTTTTTTTATTTTCCTCTGTCCAGTGTCTGTGTTCCTTTGTCCATCTGAAACTTTTTATTGGCCAGTCTGAGATATGGCTTTTTCTTTGCAACTTTGCTTTAATAGAAAGTTATTATCCTGAGACCTTAAGATTGGTATTTTGAGGGTACTATTTATTGAATCTGCCAGTTGAGGACCTGTGATGCTTTCTCAAACAATAATGTATTTGTCCTCTTGCTCAGTTGTGAATTGGATCTTACCACTTTTTCAATTCAGGTTTGAGCCAGCTTGTGCTCTTCTGTGAAGGGAGTAGTGCACAG